>QVOA01015110.1:0-40742 GCA_014825685.1 Pseudomyrmex cubaensis
GGGGGGGGATTATAAATGACAAACCAAATAAAACGTTCTCTGCCTTGTAAGCTGAGATTGTCGCCCGTATGATGGCACGGTGACCCTCAATCTCGACTGGTTATACATCGTAGTTCTTCATTACACGTAACTTCCAACATAGTCCCTTCCTCTTTCTTTGTTCCAACATCCTTTGCCTCGATACATACGCGTGTAGCTGGTGTAATCTACTTCAAAAATAATTACGCGGAAACACTAATAGAATCACGGATTGTATTAATTTTTCATATTTTTGATTTGACGAAATGTAATGTTGATTAATATTGATTAATGTCATAATGCAATTTAGTGATTCGTATATTCCATAGCTGTGATTGTATTAATTATTTTACGCATTCATTAAATTATATGACATGTATATGTGTATATCGCAAAACAAAAATACGAAAATTTTTATAGCATCTCTTTTATACATGCGTGCTTTCTGTATCTTGCAAAGAGATTCGTAAGTTGATTTTTATTGCAATCGAAGCGAAAGCAAAGTTTCGAGACAAGCTACAGGAATCATCCGTATAAGACGATGTTTATTCACGTTTGGAATTTAATTTATTGATATCTATTCACCAGAAAGCTTTTTATTCTCGTCACAAGCAATCAATCGACTCTCGATTTCCTTCGTATCGACAATCACATACAGTGACGGGCCTTTCGCCGCGCGGAAAATTGAAACCGCGATGCACAGCCACCTCGAGCGAGTGAAACTTCAAGAAAAACTGACTCCTTGCGACTCCGATTGACCTCCTTGGGAGAAATCGTTTGCTATGCCGGTAATAACTCAAGCGAACTAGTCATTATGATATTTTTCGCAAGCGATACATGAGCTCCTAGATTGCGCGTTAACATGTGTTACATTTCGTCGAGATTGATCGTTGATTGATCGCTAATTGATTATCGCGCTCTAACGCTCTACGATAATTTACACGGAGTCATTCTACGTAATTGAACCGCGCGCTCGAATATTACTCGAAAATGTGCAAGTTAATGTATAGTATACGAGAGACAGAATCAGTTGGATATTACTGGAAAAACATGCTTCGCAACTGTTCGGAGATTTAACGAGCTTATTTAAAATCAACACTGCCGACTGCGCGATTTACCGCACTTTACATTGCAGCAATAATCTTGATCTCTATAACGTCTCTAATAGAATCGTAAACTGTCTGATTTGTTTTTCTTGATGAGATATTTAGCTCGCGTTTGAATTTTGTGCTCATTACTCGTCACATCTATTAATTATCGCCGTTTGCGAGACGTCGTGCAATTAATTAATTAAGTATCGCTCTTTAATCTTGTTAGTGGCGCGCTATTGCCGGCAAATATTCGCGAGTGTCTTCTCTACGAGAAGAAACGAACGTGTTTCCGTAAGGATTGCGCCTAATTCTTCCTTTTTTTCAGCGATACACGATCCCCGCTCGACGCTTCGTCGAATTATACACCGTGACCTGTAATTTGGACACTATTTCACATGCCGTAAGCATGCAATCACGAAAAGGTGTTCCCCTTTTGTAAGTGGTTCCACCTAGATGAAGAATTTATCGGCTAACAGCCCTTTCTCGAGATTATAATATACGCCGCGCGTATGATCCGATCGGATCGCAACGTCATAATGCACACCGCACAAAATGCTCGATCCTCTCGCTCTTTTGACTTGACGGCGCTATAAAATTTTCCTGATTCCCCGTGCTGGCGAACACTTCGTTACGTAGATTGCGCGAACATCGTTGCGAACGTTATTATCTATTAGTTACGATTAATTTCTCTCATGTAGATGATTACAGCTACACATACATGTAGTTACGTTTACGTGGTACGTAAAAATAATCTAATGTTTTAGCTTGTTTTTTCAATCCGGAAGTTTAATTACACAACTCGTTCATTGTCCCGTATAAGAGATAGTGTATAGACGTCAAATCTTGTTTTCTTCAAACAGAAGTTTAATTTCTCTTTCATCTCGTCGTATAAAAGAAGAAGAGACGACATTCTTTTAGAGACATAATTTAATTATACTTGACGTTCCCTACAGTTATTTCTCTTAGAGACGCGTGTTCGTTCTCATCTCTCGATTCGTCCATCCTGAATTCACATGTTTGACGTTCTTATATAGATGTGAATGTCGTGGAGTGACTTTTCTAGGGAGGAGACGGAAATGTGAGATCTCGAATGCGGGAGAGCGGAAGAAACTCAATAAATGTATATTCAAGTGTGTGATTTCATTTATCCAAGAGGAAACAATCTCTCGCGAGAGCGAGTTAAATGTGTTTCGAGGACCGAAGTCTTGCTCGATTTAGCAAATCATCTTACTTTGGTCTTCGACGACCGCGAATATTTTTCAACCGTACGATTGTTATTGTTGACTCACAAGAATATAAGAGAATCGCATATTTAAAAAAATCTAAAAGCAGTTAAAGGGGACAAATCTTAGCTTGTGTTGCAGTTCTATCAGATATAATCGTTCTTTAAGTATTAAAAACACACAAAATTTGAAATAAAAAAGAAAAAAGGAAGATTAAAAAAAAAAGAATGTAACAATGTTTTTTCTCCGATCATTAAAATTGTAATACGAGCGGAGTTTAATTTAAAAATAAGTAAATATCGAGTTTCACCGGAAAAACATATTTTTCCGGTATATACGAACGATTACATATTACGTTTTAATTTCGAGTTTCTGCCCAAGGCGGTTATTTGTTTTGTGTATTACTTCAGTTAGATAATCCCAACCACAGGTTTATCTTCTTCGCAACAAGAATGTGCAGTATAATGCGTTCACTTCGCAGTTTTACTCTTCTGCAAATCTGTACAAAGATTGTAAGCCTGAAAAAGCGGATTAAAAATCCTCATTAGCCGGCGATTTCTGAGCACACGTACTGATCATCGAAGAGATTGGTTCACGGAAAACAGGAAGTTTCTTCAAAAAGAAGAAAAAAAAAGAAAAAAGGGAAGGATGGAATAGACCTCACACGTCGAAGGTAAAACGCTTTCGTGAAATCTCTCGGATCTCGCTGATGAAACTATGTGTGCACTTTGCTTTGAAGTAGAAACGAGAGAATGATCAATATTATGAAAAATAATCCGAAAACGCAATATTGTTTCGCTGAGATCAATTTGTGAAAGCGCGGAATTTAAAATAAAAAAAATATATACACAGTCAAATACCAGAAATGATTGTCGACGGTTCTTGAATATTTTGCCTTTGTTTGTGAAAGATATGTTTTATATTTTGTGAAAAGCGTGGACATTTTTTTTTTTTTTTTAGAAAGTATTCAATTCCATTTATCGTAGAAGGTACATCCACCTCGTGAATGAGTACGTCCAATTAACGCAGCACCGATTTTTACACGCGTCTCTCTAAATACTTCCTCGTATTGTTAAATCGAATCCGGCTGGTCGAACAACGGGAGCGAAAAAACGCGCGCGAAAAAGGCGGCCGGAAATTCGACGCGGCGGCGGCGGCGATTGTGTCGCTTGTTAATTGTACCGCGAGCTTACAAGGTGCGCCGCCGGGCGCGACAATAAATCGATATTGAAATTTCGACATTAGCCGGATGTATGCGTGTACAAATCGGTGCATATGTGAGTCTCTCGTGAGGCGGACCGAGCAAAAGGCGCGTATTAAAAGGCGCGTACAATGCAGCCGATCCGCGGAGGGAGAGAAAGACTTGCGAGCTGGCGCGCTCTCTCGCGATGTCCGTTCAACTTGGACTCAAAATGAATTTATGGATCCATAATCTCCAATTGAGACAAGTACTTGTTGTGCGCCCGGCTGAGACCTTGCGGCGAAGCGTTGCACTCTTCTTGCCGTTAGAAGCCGTGTTTAAACTACCGTTGTGCTCGCGCTGTATCGAGCGTTGCAAAATTACGCGGAAATTAACGCACAGCCCTTCCGGCGGATAAATATCCGGTCTGTTTAATCCACAGAACATTTTGCCATCGAGAGAAAAATGAGTGCGTTGAAATACACGTTCGCGTTTTCGCGTGCGTTCATATTTCGAAGAAGTAAATCCATTCGCGGTCATCTGTAAAGATAATAAATAACAAATAATAGGTACGTAATTTGTATGTTACAAAATGATAAATGAATGATTATTTTTAGTCAAACAAACGCATACTACTAAATCACAGCAGTAAATCAATTATTCGGAAAATATCCATGTGTGTAAAATGTACAAAATTGAACGAAGCGATTTATATTCAAAATTGCACATCTCTGAAATATTTCACATTTACTACATCCGTAAACAAATTTATTGTACGTTATTTTACAAAATTGAGATTTGCAACATCCTGTAGAACGCGAATTCAGCTTCGATGACGCAGAGACGGTTTGCTGCTCGCGCACTGGTAGTGTCAAGATTAGCTTGGTGCGTTTGTAGTTAGAACCTTAAATGAGAAAGATTCGGCCGTGTCTGCTTTATGTAAACGACCGAATGGATCGCTTGCATCTGCGAATTATCATTTCAGATATTTATATTACTGTATTTCTCTCATTTTCTAACGTCTCTTCTCGACGATACACGCTGCATACAACGTGTCTTTAGAACAAATTGCCGCAAACAAATTCATAAAATGTGAGTAGACGCTTTGAGACGTACATTCTTTTTTTTTTTTTAATGGAATAAAATATTTTGTTAAATAATTGCTCGTTGGTAACAAGATAAAAAAAAATAAATCGCTGATAAAACTAACGGAGAGAAAAATGCGAGAAAAAAAAAGAGATATCGAAAATATTCGCGAAAAGAGAGCTGCTAGTAGAGACGAATAAAGAGTAATAATTTCGTGCGCCACGATTTTTTCGCGAATATTTCCAATACACGTGACTTTTATTGTGCTGTCTTCTCTCCGCCGGAGATGTATATATTACAAACACACACAGGAGTAAGTAGCTCGTTGTGCTAACGAAGAGCGTGATGCGTTCGAGAGCACAAATCGCGTGCGATTGACGCAAACTGGTACTTTGTCGACGAGCGCGCGTATTTTTACACGTTAAATGAGGAGAGATACATATTATCTGAGTATATACGCAGAAGTGGATTTATGAATCGAATTATATGTTGCTTTTCTCTGAAATACGAACTCTTTTACTCTCGCGTGACAATATTTTAACACGTCTTGATAACACATCGTGTACTGACCCCGAGGCGACGACCATTCTGCCGAAGGTTTTTCTAATAATAGCGAGGGTCATATCAGTGCGCTGAAAAACTGATTAAAAAAAATCGCTCGATATATCGCGCGCCAGCCAGGATGTTCCATTAACAATTAGCACGACACGCCATATAGATAAAAGCGTCGTTGTTGCGCGCGACTTGTGTCTTATCTTGCGTTTGTTTTCGGCCATAAAACGCCATACCGATCGTTTCAAAAGCACTCTTTGTATAATGACGAAATAATAAAGACTCGAAAGGAAGTTTTTTACTTCTTTTAATTAAAATAATATAAATGAAGTCTCTCCCTCTCTTCCTCCCTCTCTCTCTCTCTCTCTCTCTCTCTCACTCTTGATTGGATACTTAACAAGTTGTATCAAAAAACACGAGATTACTATTGCGGTTGTTCGCCAATCTTTTTACATACCTATAATGTACACAAAGTGAAAGATATACACACGTATGCAAACGTTACTCCACATTTGGCCGAGTTCCTCTTAACCGCGTTAATTCTGTAACGATATTTCTTCAGTGAATAACAACCTACATTCGTCTTTCTTTTTTGACGAAAAACGCGAACCGCAAAAGTAAACATCATTTCTCTATGCATATTAGAGGTATATCACGGGAGGATACATAGAACTTGATTTATTTTGAGCGAGGAGCACTCGTTGTAATTCATCAAATAAAACATACCGAGTATGATGGCAGAACGGAGAGAGACTAGTTTCCTACTCGTGTAATTTCACGTGGTTTTCGAGTAAGTTATTTTCCGTAAAAGAAACTTTTGATGAATCGTATCGCATTATCCCGAGTGTACCGGCAGAGAGAGACACGTTACGTTTATTACGTTCATTTGAAATATCTAACATACGTACTGACGGACCGTCTCTCTCGATGCATAGCTGTACTTGGCGCGATGCTAGCGCGAGTATCCTCTTTCTCTCTCTTTCTCTGTATGAGGTTTGCATGCCGCTCAGAATTCCTCGTATTTTATACGTCTCTGCAACGTTACGCATAATTGAATCAATACACAAATTAACATTCTTTTTTGCGAATGCAAGCTTTGAACAGTTTTCTTGATATGTATATATGTCATGGTCAAAGCCCGAAGCATGAGCGATTTTAGAATTGACTAGTCAAGGCGGAGCATGGTCAAAACCTGAAATAGGATTTTTAGCATACTTTTCAATGTACGCTATTATCGCAGTAACATATTTATAGATTAAATTGGGTTAAGTTTTTACGGGGAGGAGGTGCACAAACGTGTACGATAGTATGTGATACAAAGGAAATATTTTATACGTCTCAAATGTCCATTCGGACTTTGACCATAACATATATACACATGATTTAATTATACGTGAAATCATAATTTGTCAAGACTGAACTATAGTACTGTACTATATGTATCGCAGTTTTTATCAAGCTGTTCTTATGCTGTTGTATACCAGCAAGCAGGAGCGTTCCATCCATTCGTCGATGTCAAACAGCATCTTCTTATTATAAGCGCACGGGATGCGCTTCAATCAGTGCAGTTGATCCGTTTATCGAGCTCCGTGCTACTATATAAGCGGAAATGTAGCAGGTGTATGGACATTCGTAAGTACGATTGGCGTAAACGTATACGCGTTTAATGCGGCAATTATGTGCTTTCGAGTTGAAGAGCGCGCACCTGGCGTGTCTAATTATGTAAATCGCGATCGCAAATTAATTGCTATCCGGACTAATTGAAGACAACCCGCTGCTTGATCGATCGATCGTCGAGAGAGTCGGCGCGCGAGATTCAGAGACGCGTCTAAAATCCGCGAGTGAAGATGAAACGACGCTCTTCTCTCTCATAGCTCGATCGATCGGCTTTTTGCTCTTCGCATCGCCGCGAACACAGTGGCGCGATTCAGTTAATTCGCCGCACAAAGGTGACTTGATGATGATCGCGTACCGGTGGAATTATCGTTGCGCGTTGTAAAGATTGATCCGACTGGCGAGCATATGTTGCCTCGCGATCGAATCGTTGCGCGCGGATTAGAGATTATTACAGGAACTTTATTGCATGAAAAACATACACATAGAAAATTCGTGATTAATAATATGCGCGTGTTAAAATATAACTGACGCGATCTAAAGATTTCCACTTGAAAGAACAGTTTGTTCACACTGTAGTAATAATTTTATATAAGTTTCTTTTTGCTGTACATTATTTGTTATTATATACGTGTGTGTATAATAAGTAGTGATGGAAAAAACAAAACACGCGAGCGTACATCGGAATATAATTCGATCTCCGTACGGGAATGATCTCCTTCGAATCTGCCGGGCGTAATTGCATGCAGTCGTTTCGTCGTAATCCGAAGCACACTGCGTGGGCGATCGCGAGCTGGGGACGATGATTGGATCCGTTACGGAAGAGGAGAAGAGAAATGAGAATGAGAGAGGGAACGGAAGAACATATTTGCGATTTTCCAATAAATCTCAATCTGAGAACGGTGCGCATAACGTGCATATAAACGCGCATTTCATTAATGACTCTTGAAAACGATGTTTGCCTGAGGATCGGATCTCTTTCTCGTTCTTTCTCTCTCTCCGTTATTTGCCGCGTATTAACTTTAGCCAGCGCAGATATTGTGTGTAAGTGGAGCGGCTTAAAGCCTAAGCATTATACCGTCCGAAATGAAATAATAGTAATTACGCGTCTGCCCGGGGTATAAACTCGCGGCGCCTCTATTACGTCGAACGGCGAGAACATTGCGTCTTCAACGATATCTGAAAAGCTGAAAGAGTCACGATCACCTACATACAAAGGGTGTCATTGCAGAACCAGCAATTTGCACTTTTCAAAATTTTTGAGTTGTTAATATATTCCACGTGTAGTTTACGAGATGCTGTCACATATGTTCGGAACACAGTTTTTTTCACGTCAGTTTCCAAAATTACACGCGAGTAAAGTTTGTCGCGTGTGATCTCGCAACGACATTTCTCACATAATAATTTATATAAATGTCAGACGCCAGGTATTGAGATATCACATTTAGTGAATTGTTAGAGCTGTCAACACTATATAACGAATGTTTTGTATATTCTCTTCCTTGTATATACGTGCGAACGCATTGAAAGGGAAAGAAGAAAGGAAAGAGACGCTGAAGTCCGGGACTGTCGTTAGCGCGGGCGGATTTAATTCCCGCGACTCTTCGGCTTTTCATGAAATAAGGCTCTCAGAGCCTGTCACAAAGCGCGGACGTAGCGCACATTTGACAGCTTATCCGCTGACGAGGGGAGAGAGAGACGATAATTCCTACAACGTGAGCTGCCCGTTCGGAGTCAGATTTCCGCAACCGAATTTCCTCGAGAGAGAGAGACCAGTGATTCCTCGTGGACAAAAAGCAAACTCGCAGCAAATTACACATGTCCACATACGTATGTATGTACGTGTCGACCACGAAGAAACGTGCTTGACTGTCGTGTACTTCAAGCTTTTCAGAGGATATATACGGTGTACTTTTCGCATAAAGAGCTTCTCACGTTGACAATACGACGCCGTCGACGAAATGCGCTCGGGTCATAATGTCTCGAACTACCGAGGGAGACGAATGTAACATTGTGCACAAACCGTGGCGTTAAAAAAGAATGTCTGTAAGACCATGTTTGAAAAGTTAACGTCCCGCTGTCAAAATTTCAATATATATAAATGACGGAATATTCCGGTTCTTTCTTCGAAGAAGTCTCGATCGATTTTATGCGAGAAAAGTTCCAACGATTTACAACATAAAACGAAGTTAAAGACACAGTTTCTCGATGGAATCGAGAAACAGAATGAACGTCATTTTGTGCTGTGTGAAGAGATTCAAATAAAATGTAGGACAAAGAAAATCAAACAAAACGTAACATTTAACTGCGATAAAAGTACTTCAACGTGAGTAATACTACCATATATTTGTGAATTATGTATGAAGAACAGACAGTGAGAAGAAGGGGACACACGAAGTGATTTACAGTTTGAATCGTGTCTCGAGCAACCTGTTGACACACTTGACAGGAACCGAGTCGTAAAGTACTAAGTGTAGTAACCCTTTGATGATCACGAGACCACCAGGCATTCATACGCGTTTTTAACTCTCTCGTGTATGTTATACAGTATCTCGACATGATCATAATTTTACAATCTATGGTTTTTTTTAAAAACGAACTTCTATTTCTTATTCCGTTTATTTATTTATTTCGATTTTTTGACTTTCTAATTGCGTAAAAGACAAATGTAAAGAACTACTAATTAAAAAAACTAATTAAAATGTAAAGAAACTACTAAGTAAAAATATATCTTAAAAAATATTTAATACATTGAGAATTGTTATGATTATTTTTTTACACATCAAATAATTATTTCTACAACATAAATGTCCTGCCATTGATATATATCCGGTTGTCGGAACTCTTATCTTATTGCGTTTTCTTACGTTCTAAACAACCTAAATTTGGTCGAAGCGAAAATTATGGGCACGCAGCCGTGGCAATATTGCGTTCGGCAACCGCAAGTTTTTATCGCCCGACTTGCGAGAGGGCAATGAAATATTGTCGACGCAACGTAAGCATGCACGTAAGTTACTGCGTACGCTCGGGTGGTAATCGCGAGCCCCGCGGTCGCGGTAAGAATTATTTGACAAGTAAATCGTCGCTTGAGAGATGCGCTTGTCACGGTCGAGGAGCCTCATCACCGCTATTTTGAGATTCGACCGATTCACAGTCGGAAGAGACGATGCAACGCGACGGGAGTCGCACTCGGACGAGCGAAATTCTTTCTTCAGTAACCAAAGATATATATTTTTTTTTTTAATGCAACACGCAAAAACAGGAAACACATCGAATTTAAAAGATAACTACATGTGTGTCTCTCGTGCGAAACACAAATAATTTAGGTTCGCAAAAGAAAAGATATGCACAGAGGCCACAATTCGATAATAAGTCGGCCGGCGCGGCGCTATACGACGCGGTCATGTCGATGGACGATTGAGCGCGCAATTCTATGGGATGGGAGTGCCCGGTTCGGAACTCTTGCAACGGAAAAGGCGCGCATCCTCTGTAAGCTTGTCAACTGACAGTTGACAATATACCGGGTGCCCGATCGAGTACGAGGACATTTCCTTCTTCCCGCGTCCACATGTTTTTCGGTAATGGCGTTCGTTCCTTTCGCTCACGCAGAAGAACTTGTTTTGAAATCTCTTCTCTTTAAAATAGATCCACGCGCATTCTCCAAAGGTCAGCCACTGAATAGAAGGTCAATAGTCCGAGAATTTTTCTAAGGAGCATGCTATGCATATTGGCAGATGGATAATATAGCGATTAGTGAAATTTATCAAAGCACTTTATCGATTATGACAATTGTGTAGATATAAAAATTTTTTATTACTTAAAATGGAGCGCGCTAATTGCCGAAAGAGTTAGAAAAAAAAGACTTTCGCGTGCGATCTCTCTCTTTTCTCACACACACTCTCTCTCTCTCTCTCTCTCTTTCGTATCAACTCGAAGTTTGCCTGTCACTTCAGGCCGACCCTTAATCGATGTCGTAACCAGATATATGTGATAATAATATATTCGGCGATGCGTACACGTTCCGCGTGGTGTGGCAAATAGGTCAGAGCCATTCCGTCACAGACGTAGATGAAAAATCTCTATCCACCCACGGGATAGGTCTCCCGTTCTAACTGCAGTGTCTAATGTACATAAGCGTGCCCTTTTGAATGGCGAGCACACGCACCATTTTCCTGCGTAACCGAATCCCGATCGTATCGCATTAACTTGCTCATTAAATTGATTATGAATAGCGCAGAGATATAGTAGTATTATTACGTTAACTCTCGGTAATAACGTACGACGATGCTTTCCTAAATTAGTTCGATCACATGCCGCACAACTTGCAAAAATTATTCATAGTTGAGAAAAGGAAGTTAGTTGTTAAGTAGATAACGAAAAAATTGTTTACGTCTTAATGTTTATATACATAAGACACTTTTTTGTTAAAAGGGAAAGGTTTGAAATTAAGTTGTATCGATAGTTCATAACGTCTCAGATAGAACAAACGAAAAACATTACTTAAACATCAATAATCGCGATATCAATAGACGATACTACAAGAAACTGCTGATATTGCTTGTAACAGAAATTAAATATGAATGTAAAGCTATTCTAACGTAATTCCTGCGGGAATTTTATATAATATACAAGCGTCGTTTCAATGCATCGAAATTACGTTGATGCAAAGACTCTTCACGTCTCTTCGAAGATCGGACAATCACACTATGAGACGGTGACGTCATGGATAATCGATAATATGCTCGTCTGTTCCACGCTGTGCCAATGATCACCGACGTTTCGATTACATCAACAAGGAGACAAGATGTATCTTTCCATGGGGTAGGTCGGCACCGCGGGGAGCATTAAACGAGCGAAAGAATCTTTTCTCCGAAAGCGAGAAGTGGGAGGACGCAACGTGAAGAAAACCAAGGGAGTGGTTTTTACCGCGGCACTCTCTTCTTATTTGTTTTTTTTTTGTTTTTTTTTTACATGTTTTTACACGCATTCGAGTGCATATGTAAAGTTATGAAGTATATCTTAAACAATATCTATTAAAATTAACACACACACAATAATAAAGAACATTATTCAAATATCAGTCTTTAAATACCATTGTAATCCCATTCATCCTGCGACGATGTTCTTTATTTACTTTTGTATCTTCAGAAATTTCGTTGTATGCACTTCTTAGAGATCATACATATCGTTGAACGGACATCGCTGTCATGTCGCATTCTCAAAGGCTGTATTCTTAATACTGCTGCACCCTTCGGCAGCCTCTGAGGTATTGTGCGGATACTAGAATAGGTCAATCAATGAACACAGTCCTCGTTGATGGACGACCGAAGCCGGCCAAACAATTTTGACAGTCAGTTATTCGTTCGACGATCCGTAAATATCTTATATCCGTAAATATTGTATACGCGTCTAAAACGACAATGCGGATATGTATACGATTTCTTATATAATTGCATTTATTTCTTTGATATATTGTTTTTTAAACACAAAAAACAAGTGTCCAAAACTTAGTTTATTCTTTTTTCTTATTTGCATTTACGATAAATGCATTATGAATGAATGTTTTTTAAAATTACAGAAAAACGAACTGTTTGCTACATGTTATCTTTTTTACATAACGTGATAGATCGTATCCACGTCATTCTAATAAAATTTTGTAAAATACAATGAGAAGCCACGAGAAATTAACATTTTGACGGTTCATGCACTTATATAGAAATGGTAGTTTGGAAAGTATATAGCGGTTTTTAAATAAAAAATAAAAGTTTATCTAAAATAAATTCTGCTCCAGCTCCGCTTTATGTTATTAAACAAAACTCGCTTCCAAATTATGCGTAATTTTATTTTATACACAAATTATTTAACTGATTGCACATTTATCTTCAATTTTACTGGCGTCCGAAATGCGTTTCTCAATTCTTCTTCTGCTGTAATAGCGATATCTTTCAATCTTCTGCCTTTCTTGCTTAAAATGAGGCTTACATTACGTTTCTTGGGACATATGACGGATACCAATGCACTAATGCTGTCATCAGGGCCAGGATCGAAATGTTCCAACTTTATTTGCAAGTTATAAGGAATCTCATTCGGTAGATTATCTAGGAATTTGGCGCGCACAGTTTGCTGTATTATATCCTCGCATGTGTTACTGCTATATATGTGTTTGTCGTAATACCAATCTCCAGGTTTGGCAGAGTCCAATAAGTAAGTCTGTAAAGTGTAAATAACAAAGAATGCATAAACTTGTATTATCAAAAACTTAGCTGAAAATCTTGATAGAATTGCTGAAATGCTTGTACAATCTTCTATCACAATGTTAATGCAGTTCTTACTCTCAAATCATCAATGCCATCTCCAGTCAATGCTGATATCATAAAAGTGTCGTCGAATTTCAGAGAATTCTTACTTTTCGTTAGAACAGTGACAAGATGTAGCAATGTTTCTTTCTTCTTCAACTTGTCCACTTTGTTAAAGATTAGAATCATAGGTATGGTGTTTCTTACATCTTCAGTCAATAGATTCAATATATTTGGATCGATTTTATCTCTAGTGAATACATTATGTGCATCTTGTACGATTCCTATAATATTTGCTACTTTTAAGGAGAGATGTGGATCTTTTACAAAGTTATTTTCCAATTTGTATCGTTTACACTCTGTTGGTGAAACCATACCAGGTGTGTCCATAAATACTAGCTGAGTATCATTCTCACAATAAATTGCATGTGCTTTGGCTCGTGTGGTATGTACCTTAGACGATGTAGGACATACCTATAAACGATATAAAAATATAATAACGTATTTTTACGTGTAAAGATACGTCATTAAAATACAATAAACATTTGAAAACTAGAATACTCAAGATCTGTAATAAGAATATGACAGAAAAGCTGTCCAACAAATTTTAAATGAAGCTTATAATACATACAATACAAATAAAATTAAAATACTTTATTAACAACTATACAGAGAAAAGTTTTTTATGAATAACAAACACTTTAATATAATTACCGATCTCTTAATAAGTTGATTAACAAGTGTGCTTTTCCCAACGTTTGGCGCACCCAGAATAGCAATATTCAAAACTTTTCGACCTTCTCGACGTATTGACGTAAAATTACTTTCGGGTTGCAGTACGAATTCTTGTTTATCCTTTGTTAGAATGTCAACATTCTTTGAGAAAAATCGACGTACACATCGCGAACTAGCACGTATAGCATATCTTTCGATGGTGAATAACATGTTGAGAGAAATAAAATGATCTCTTGAAAATCTATTGATATTTCGACAAAATTGTCGAAAAAAACTTTCGAAACACTTTGCGTTAAATTAAGGTTAAGTATTTATCTCGTGAACACGTTTTCTTTCAAAATTTGATATTTACATTTCTTGACACATACGTGTATACTTCTTAGCGTATCCGTTTTTATTAAATCTTTCTCTCTTTCTCGTAATCTTTCCTTTATCTCTTGTTTTTAATGAATTTTGTCTTTTAGATAAACCGCACTTACAACACGCTCACAGATGTTTATAGGTTATATTTACATCGATGATTAATGTTTGTATATGTACATATCTTTTTGTGCACACGTTTAAAAAGATTGCACAAAGTAAAAGTTATTAGAAGTACCAACAAATCATTTCCTACTTACATGCAGTCTATTTATTAAGGTTGTTCTATATTAGTCGCAAGCGCAAACGCAATTAACAGGTCTTGCGGAATTGACCAATTATGTTGGCCGATTGGCTGATTTGATCAATGTGATTAGTCAGTTCCACGAGATCTATTTGCGTTTGCTTCTTGCGACTCTAATGTAAAATGATCTTTATATGTCTGTTGTGTGTGTGTGTGTTTTGTGTGTGTGTTTTGTGTGTGTGTGTGTGTGTGTGTGTGTGTGTGTGTTTGTTTGTGTGTGTGTGTGTGTGCTTGTATTGTTCATCTCCTTTCCTCTTTAAAATGAGAAAAAGCAAAATATGAACTGCAAGTATGACATTGAATTTAATTAAAAAAATGAACTGTGTAAAAAGAACAGACCTAATAGTAAATTCTATTAAATCCACTATAGTAAAAAATGTAAAGAATGTTAAAGAAATCTAAAAAAGTCAAACACAAGCCTAAGCAGTATAGAAAGATGTAAAACTTTAAATATAATAGCATATAGAGATATTCAATATACACATCAAAATTAATAAACGAGCAAAAATGCTATCAATATATAAAAACAAGTATAACAAATGAAACTTTATGTATATATATCACCATTCATAAATATAAAATTTATATAAAAATAGCGAATAAAGAAAATTATTTTATAATATATGATTCTTTATTTACGCTATTGAAAATCAGTGCGAAATATAGACGGACACTACGCATGCAATGTACAAATTGTTTCTTTCACCTATATTTAATATAAATATATGTATCTTTATATAAATTGAATGTATAAAGTCTAGTCTGTATGTAGATCAAGTTGAAGTCTATTATAAACATTAATTCTCAATAATTGTAAAATTATTAATACAATATATAAGAAAAACTATTAATAGCTAAAAGAAACAAGCGCTAAAAGTTGATTTTTTAACTCATATTTGTGCGGTCCCTTCGTTGTCCATCGATGTATCTTCCTCTCCAACTCCACAAAAGTGATCCAACAGCAAACTTTGCGTCGTCCCACGTAGTCGTAGCACTGCGTCGTCTCATGTAGTTGTAGCACTTTTTGCCCACTCGCGACGCGGAAGACGCGAAATATATTCAATATACACACGCGAAATTTAACTTTTAACACAGTTCGAAGTTCTATACTTTTTCAAAGTTTACACTTTAATCACTACCGAATTTTTTATAACTTTTTATATCGGTTTTTATATCGGGACGAGAGTTTCGGTTTATTTTGATGTGATCATATATATCAATTCACAGAATATATTTAAGTTGTGAGCTTGATGTTTCAAAACTTATTTAAAAAAAAATCTAAACGCACTTCGCACTGATTTTAAAAACCATCACCTTAATGCAACCCTAAAGTATATACTCACTGAGCACTGGCCACCTTCTGCATACGTCACACTCTGTAACAAAAACAATTTCTTATTATTGTTGATGTAAGTTTTTAATGTTTATTTATCAAATATCAAATTATATTTGAGCTTTAATAAAAAAGTAAGAATTTCAAAAGTTTCTATAAGAAAATTAATATATTTGACGATTATAAATTATGAAAATGGTTGTGAAAACAACATACCTTCGTGCCAGCACTCTATTGCCCAAACTGGATTCTCCGGTCCGTAAAAGGAACACCTCTCCTCTGCGTGAATGCATCCTAAACACCAACCGAAGAAAATTAATAGAATTAATTATAAGAGGGAGATTATTGAATCTTTAAATAAGTTAAACTTATTTGAAGTTTTAAAGCAAAAGCTATAAAACTAAAACTATTATAATAAGATACTATAATTTTCTAAGAGAATATATTTTTCAATATAAAAAATGTTTATTGCGGTATTTAATGTGGATTTTATTGTTAATTTATGAGAAAAACAAACCTTTGCATTATTATGTCTTGAAAGTGTGATATCTCATGCTGTGTGCACGAACAACCAAAAGTAGAGAATGACGATGCATACCGCGTCCTGCTATAGTTCTCCTTCTCTCCACTCCTTCACTTCTTCCACTTCTTCCAGTGTAAATATATGTATAATTTTTATAAATACTTTTATGTTACTTAATATTATTTTATATATTAGATAATAATCTGAGAAGATGTACCTGATTGCACTCTTGCTCTGTAGATCGCTCAATTCGCTCGGCGAACGGCTGCGATACGGATTGATCGTAATGCTTGACGACCATCATTCGCGACACGTATTACGCATCGATGCGTACACTCGTTACTTTGCGACACTTACGCACTATTGATATTCGCGCGCGAAATGATGATAATATACGCGAGAAATAACGAAACAATTCGAACGTACAACTTCGTGTTGCGCGTCGACCATTTTGTGTCTCGCGGAAACGCGAACGCTGCGAAACAGTTCATCGTTAAGCTCGTCTGTGTCCGTTTTCGGCGAGTCTGCGATACTAATTACGTATTGTATCAAACACCCGACACTTTGTAACACGTACGTATTATCGATATTTACGTGCGAGATAATAAATGCCAGAAATACCTCGTAATTTGAAAGAGAAGACTCGTGCCGTGTCGCGCGTTTACTACGTCTGCCCGCCGGAACGAACATATCGAAGCGCGCGAAATTGCGATTCTCGAAGTATCGAACGCGCGCGGCGGCGCGCGCAATTCAAACGTACGCACGTAGGCAACAGCGAAAGACAAAGCGATAGAAATGTGAATATCACAAATTAGTCTAATAAATAAGATAATACCAGAGAGTGAGAACAGTCATGACCGTATTTTTTTAGCTGCATAGCACGGAATAGAACCTGTGTGCACCTAATCACTTGTGGACATGGCTACGTAGTTGCCAATATACACCACCGTGGATGTAGCGCTAGCGAACAGGGTGGAAAAGGGATAACAGCCAAAATGCGATTGTGTCTGATCTCAGACTCCGAGTCTTTTCTGTACAATATGTAGGATAATCGCTTTCTGGAGTTTTTTCGTATGACAGATTTCCTAACCTTGACATGTATCGCAGTTAGCTTTTGCTACAGCTTTGAGCAGTAACGTGTTTTGAAACCTTTCGCAAAAAGAAATCGATCGAGCAGTATTTGTGTCAAAATCTAGAAGAAGCGTGTTAAAAAGTGAAGATACAAATATATACTGATACTTGGTAATTAAGAGAAAAAAGTGAATAAACGGAGAGTGCAAGTAAATGAAAAACAAATCTGTTGTTTTGGCTAATTGAATGCCATGTATTTGTAGCTCATTAGCATTTCGCTACGCGCGCACGATTTCACGGTGCATTTCGCGCCGTCGTCGCTGCGAATGTAAGCAATGGCGGAACGTGATTCGCGCGAAGATAGACGCAGATCGACGTTTCTTATTGACGCACGTTCACGCACGCACGTCCATATCCATCGTCGTGGCTCGTAGTTGTTGACGTTTATGCTTTTTCTAGTAAATAAAATCGACACTGGAAAGAGCGATACACCGCGCTCTGAAAGAAACGAACGTTTGCAAGAGTAGAAAAAATGAAGATAACGCATGAGTTAAACAGTTAAACAACGCAAACACAAAAACGTAAAAGAAAATAGGAGCTTTGCGTATCATGTATTCTGCGTCACAATGTTAATTTTTTCCGTGACATATTGGAATTGAATGAAGAATGAAAGACAAGTGAGTGTATTGTCATACATTTTTCGTTACTTGTTTGTTGCTGAAAGCAATGCAGACAACATTTTGTTTTGTTCTTTTACACTTCTTTATGTTTCTTATGTTTCCTTTCTTCTTTCCTAGTTTCAATTTTCATTTTACATGCAATAAAAAGTTCAACAGAAAAGAACAAATCCTAAAAATGCCTCATTAGATCTGTTCTCTGAAACATTTTTTTTAATGCTTTCTACTTTTTGTGATTACCTTCTTTTTAGTTTTTGATGAACAGTTGAATATGTATGTTCAATTTCTCAACTACATTTTTAAATGCAATTTTAACTATATGTTTAAATTCTATTTTTAAAAATATATTACTATAACAATATTTTATTTAATTTCTAGTTTTTTAGCTTTTCTTTTAGAGGTATATGATATTGAATTTTTTAGGAATGTGTGTCAAAGGCAGTGGCAACAGCAAGATACAAATAAATTTAATGAACATTAAATGACAATGATGCTCTACACAAATAAATGAGTATAGAGAATATGGAGTAGAAACAGATATATATCCATTGGAAGTACAAGAACAATAGGATTTAAAGTTGATTCCAATAAATAGAAAGTTGTATATCTAAGGGAACACTAAAAAAAGATATATTATCAAGGAAGACAAATTGTTAGTCAGGAATTGATCTCTGAACTTGAAAAGCTACAGTGATTGATTTCTTAATGTATTTCTGGACAATCAACAAGCCAACAGGCAGGTATTACGGCTACACCTGCCGCCGTTTTCCTGCCACATCAGTGCACAAAACACATTTTGGTAAGTAACAAGGTTTATAAATTAAAATTTCAAAATAACAGCAAAAATACTAAAAAGTATATATCTTGAACAATATCAGCATTTATACAAGAAGACAATTACAAAATAATTTTGTTTGTTTCTTATCATTATTTTCAACAGTTTTTGATTTGTTGTCCTTCACAATTCGTGTTTTCAGATCGACGCATCGAGTTTAGGCAGTCAGCGCATCGATTCCAGGGCCTTGCGGGCAACTTTGCAGTCGGGAGCACATCGGCAGCTGGCCCTAGTAATGTCAATAATTCTTGCGGAAGCATCGTCGCCCGGTCGTTTGCGACGTCCGCGCGAAGTCACAATGAGAATCGTCGCCACGGTTCGTCGTCGCTCAACGCAGCTCATCTCGCTCACCCGAACAACATCTCCAAGTAATTAATGAAAACACAAAAAGGTCTACACTAAGAGAGGAGATATTCTGAGAGGAACATGCTCTTCCTATACACAGGGTGACTCACTTATACATATGTATCAACAAGAGGATTACTTATAAATGATTCGCCCTCAGTTTGTACATTTACGAGTTTAATAACGAACCATGTAGCACGGCGGCGTATTAAATCGTCTCTGGTTTAACACATTGTTCGCAGTAATGTCACCGATACTAGCAACAATCAATTGATTTTGACTAATACAACCGGCGCGAACAACACTAATAGAAATCCGGGTTTCTCCGAGCCCCTCGGCACCGTCACCTTGGCCGATCTACGCTGTGCCATCTTACCTTCGGTGATTACTTTGATCATAGGCGTGAGCTTCATTGCAACTATCAAGATTTATTCTGGTCAGGCAAGTGTTCTTGCATTTTGCTACGAGAGAATGTTAATTCTAAATTCACGTAGAGTTTTTTATTATAATATACCAAAGTATTATTCTGTAGCAATTATTTCGCTCTCGTCTTCTTTCTAATCTAATCGATTCTTATCTCTGTGTCACAGGCAAGTCTGGAAGTGATTGCACTTTTTGCATTTTTCGTATTTCTGCTATCGGTATGCTTTGTTTTTTTTGCGTGTGTGCGAAGACATTGTCCTCGCGGTCGAACGGAGCAGAACACTCGTAACATACAGGAGGATCATCTCGCTGTTCTGACAAACGCGCCTAACATCAGCGAGTCTGTCACCAGAACAACACTGACAGTGCCAACAACAACAGTAAGGCCGAGCGCACCGCCACCGCCTTATCACATCGCTATTCTGATGCCTCCGGATGAAGCACCACCGCCGTCTTACGACAAGATCATACGATGAAATTGGTACGACATGACCGGTATAAAATCAAGATAATAATTCTTCTGAAACTTCTTTCTTCAACATTCTCGTGTCTGTCGTACTAAACAGCGCGATTTAAATCTCTAGAATTAGGCAACTTTTATGTCTGTGATAAGAGCGCAATGATAATATATTGACGAGATGTCGAGAGTTAGTTCGGAACAAAAAGAGATCAGTATACTATTTTTTAGTTTAGAAAGCAACGGAAGAAAGCAACAAATAAACTTATGTTCAGTAATTTCTAATGTTTGTACGTGTAATCTCTTATTATAAAAGACTGTATATTTTTAACTTAAGTTTAATCGCCGATTAATCGGTTTTGTAAACTCGACCAATCTGTTTGTTCATATATTCTAGTTTTTTTTATTAGAATTGTTTTACGGCTGTTTTGAGAACGTATTGTTACTTTATTAACTTTACGGTCTTACTGTAAAATGAGCAGATCTATTCTTGTTACATACGCTCACGATATGAAAGAGAAAAAGCGCACAAATTTTGACATCCTATTCAAATTGAGATGTCAAATAAATAAAAAAAAAAAAAAAAAAAAAAAAAGTGTTCAATAAAGAGCGATTTGTGCGATAGTTTTTGATCTTCAAACGGGTTTAACATTCTTGTCTATCTCTCACGTGTTCGTATTTCCGAATATATAACCATTTGGCATGTACAGATTGTATATTAGCGTTCTTGAGAATATGAGAATACATGCACAACGTGCATGGGTAGTTTGATACATAATAACAAAAACTATGTTAGAAAACTACAAGATGTAATGCAGTTTTGTATTTTCTTTCATGAATGCGAGAGGAAGAGGAAGGAAGAAAGAAAAGGAGCGAGAAAGAAAGTAGGTGTTCTTGTAAATGATTGCTTTACGTCGTGATTCTATATATTTAAAAGAAAAGACAGCTATACATATATAATGCAATGTGAGATCCCGTTTATAAGTCAGTACTGTGATGTATAAAATTCACTGTTCTTCCTAACTGCACTTGAGAATGATAAAGAAGCAAAAATTACGTTTTTTTTTGTTTTTAAACTTAAGTAAAATTTTGTTTGAATTTTGTTTTTGAATTTTTATCTGTTTATTTCTTTTTAATAAGGAACAAGTTTTTAATAAGGAACAAGAGTTTTCAATTGGCTTGTTTTCTGCGATAACTGAAAGAAACAATAGTAGAACTGGAGAATGTAAAATTTTGCTTCTATATATTCTGTTGTTCTGCCTTCGAATATTTGAATACGTTTATTTTGTTTCGAAACTATATAAAAGATGCAAGAAAGTGCAGCTAAAGAGAACAAACGGATCGAAGGTCTGTTTCTTTCTACAATTATTTACGTCACACTTTAAGAAAATCGCAAGCAATTTACTATGCAAAGTTTCGTCCAAAAGGTGTGTTTTACTTATCGGTTTTGTTTTTGTTATCTACACTCAATGAACTTGCATGACAGAGGAAGAAAGGCCACGTGGTTCTGTTAAGAGAATGTAGATAACAAGAGCAAGAAATTTTCTTATAGTACAAGTGCAGTACATATATAGTTTTTTTTCGCAAATGCGTGCGAAATTGATTTGAGTATAATTGATTTTAAATACATAAATGAACATGTTACATATATTCTTTGGTTTACAGTCATACACGCAAAATATACGGCGATAAAATAAATAAACTCTTCCGTGAAGATATTGCAAAAAGTGAATTTTCTATAGCTTTAATATACAATCGTTCTATACGATACCGCCGGTCTTAAAATAAAATAGTCATGGAGTGTTCTTTTAAAAATAATCATATAATGTATATTCTTAAATGTTTCTATTTAGAGAAGATCATTAACATGTAATATAAATTTAATAATATATATATATAAGTTTAAAAATAGAAATTCACAGAAATATAAATTATAGCGATTGTATATAAATATAAATGCGAAATGTAAGTAAAGTTTAAAAAATACAAAGTTTCATTTGTAAGCTCGCTTTTCTCATATTATTATTTAAAATAGGATTGTATAAACGTCTTAAAAGCAAGAAACGTCTTGCACTGCCGGAGAATTACACTATTTTTAATATTAAAACTTTATATACGATACACACAAAAGTATTGTAACATAAATATTATATGTATCTATTAATTTCACGATCTGAACTTCGGTGTTTCTTATAAAAAGTTTTGTTTTTTATTCTCACAGAAAAATAAAATTCTAATTTTTCCACTTTACGGAAAAATTTCCTTGTCTTTATATTTTTTATGTACAATAAAAACTTGGTAAAATATTCAATAAAATAAAAAATTTTATCTACATTTTATCTACAAATTATTAATTCATTGTATAAATACTGATAACTAGTCTCTAGATAAATAATTTCTATTCGAGAGACTTTGGGAATCAAGATAAATTTGTTCTATCGAATGTTGTTTCTTAAGACCGACGATATATGTTTTTTTTCACTGCTAATTTATATCATTGCGATGTACAGCAAAATTAGTCTTTGAATTAAAATAATAACTCACGAGAAAGTGCATATCATACATTTGATCTCATATATCAAATGTACAGAATAAATAATACAGAATAAATTGTGAAAAATTAAAAACTACTTTGAAAATGCTCTTGATGTGTATAAAAATCTAAAAAAAGTAATTAGCAAATACGAGAACGTAACTCGACGCATTTATTTCGTTCTTTTCGCTCGTCTTTCGATTCTTTTATCTATTTGAAAATTTATTTTAAAGCTGAGAAAATATTTTCCCGAGTTTGTACAGAAAAAAGGAGTTGCATTGAATCTGTCAATCTTAATTAATATTCAGAGGAACGATATATAATTCTCAGAAATTCAACGAGACTTTCTTGTATTCTGTTCAATAAAATAATATTTCGAGCACAACATTAACGAAACCTCGGCGATTACCTAAACTCTTTGGATCTCGAACAGTTTGACGTCCGTGTCATACCATATCGGTGGTTCAACGTTTCTTAGATATATAACACCCCACATGTACGTACGGAACCACGCAGTAGTGCCAGCGTTAGCTTGGTATCGCCTGATGAGAATAGGATGCGGCACTGGAAGCAAACCGACTAAGGTGCCGTGTTGGAGGAACTTCAAGATCTCGCTCTCATCCGTTAGTCCCCTGATAATAAAATGATAAGAGAGAACATGATGGGAAACAACAAGTTTCTTTTCAATGCTATTTTGTTTCTTAAATCGAAGAATGAATCCGACATGCTTACTTGTCAATACAGATCTTCTCGACCTGCGGCACGAGGACCTGAAGCAATCGCATGATAGTCTGTAGCGGGAGTTTACTTTTCCATTGGTATACCCACTCGCTAGACGGTACCCACTGATTTACATTATTGACGTGAGAATTCGCTTGCTCGGACACGCGAATGCCACCTTTCTATACACCAAACAAATTTAATTATTATCATTAGTCAGAGCTACTTCGCGATCGTATTTCAATTTAGTTTGTAAAAACAATGTTTTATTGCCCTTACAGGTACCACAGAATTTTTGGTCGTGTTTGTCGACTCTTCCGCAATGTCCGTTTTGCTTTCTGATCGATTATTGATCGATTTGCCGATATCGACGCTCGCCGATGGACTTAACGGATGCGCTGATTCCTTTTCCGTCATGTTTTCGATACCTATCAATAAAAGTAGATAAAATAAACTATAAGAAATAGTTGCCATCTTTTAAACTTTTATTCCATGTTAAAAAACTTACCAGGAGTCTCCAATAAAGACGCTTTCAAGGTGCCAGGCTCGGCGGGTAACGCAGGATGCGAGCCTTCCATCGCGGCTTCGCTGACATTCTCGTTAGACATGCTAGCGGGTACGTGACGACGCTGTCTCTTACTGAGCGACTTCGCGATCGTATTACAATCGCTGGGTAAATTTGCCAGAGCATGAAACACCTGTCGCTTGCGTATTATGGTATAGACTAAGTTGCTGTTCCCGTCGAATTGGTACTGGAAAGCAAAAGCAGTGTAAATAATTTATCGTTGACAATAAGTTTTTTTTTACTATTGCAAGTGCGTTAAAATAAAACAGCTGATAAGAACCATAATAATAATTTACCTGGATAATATTGTTAAAAATTTCGAGCAAAAAGAACACCAAATGGTGATTTGTGGGCGCTGAGAAAAGGAACCACGGTGTACTAAATGCTTCCAACAAATGCAGCAGTTTGGTGCTGGCCACCATAGACAGCGTTTTGAGGTATGGCGAGACATTGACCAAGATAGTCAGCAGGCAGTCGAATAGCGGTTGCAATCTTTGATGACCGGTTGTGATAATTTTGTGAAACACAGTGACTAGAAGGTCGGCATGCGTTCCTACAGAAAAAAAACAAATTGTTTCTTGAAGTTATCAGAAACGATATATTAGTATTGATATTACCGGTAAAAACGGGGATATCCATAGGCACTGTAGCTGTATACGGTTTATTCAATCTTACTCCGAAATTCCGTTCTCCACTCAAAAGAAGCAAGATAAATACACCAATGTGCATCAAACCAACACGTGCTATAGAATCGAGAAAATTAAAGATAGATAATTGATTCTTCAATTAAAACAATTTTAAAGATATCTAGTTTGCTTCAAGATATTACAGTATAATAGAAATATTAATGGAAATTTACATTGATCAGCGCGTGAATCGTTCAAATGATAAAGTATGGGAACGAGAACTTCAAGAACGTCTGAACTCTTCAACACATAATACAAGAATTTTTTGTTGTAATCGCACATCTTCCAGAAAAAAACTAGCAATTCTTGGTGAAAGTGCACTTTCTTGGTGGAATTCGGTAGATACGTCTGCATCAATGGATTGTTCAACAATCTTGTGATACCCTTCAAGACAAACTGGAAGTCTGGAAAAAAATATATATATATTCCAGTATTCTTGGTAATTTTATTCAATGTCTGAAACAAAAATCACCTTCGTCGCGATGAATTCGACTTAAGTAATTGATGAATAAATTATCTCCGGCTGCACCTTCTTCCAATGGCGCGCCGCCTGTAGTATCGTAATCCAAAGTTACGATCAAAATTTGCAAGGCGACATCCACTAGCGGTTCTAAGGAATCAGTGAACAGCAAATGATTGTACGGTACTCCATAACCGACCGGATCATATGCGCATACTGTATTCAGTAACGATGTGAACATAGGCAAAGCATGTCTGAAAACAATATGCATATACTGTAAGTTATTATTAGCACAAGTTATTGACAAAAATAGATTATACATAAAATATCACACAAACATTTTCCCTCTTTAGGAACAGACAACATTTAAATAATAAATAAGTGATTAAATAATAGGAATAAAAACTAATAAAAATAACTTGCCTGTTTTCGCTACTAGTCAAATGTTGAATCCACCTGTTCGGTGTAACAGACAAGTCGGTCGGCGGATTATACATAGTTTCGCTGAAGCATGTTAACAAAAGCTTCAGCAGTTCTGTACGATTGGAATCCAGAATAGGAAACCTGGGTGGCGAGTATGCAAAACCTACACCTGCTTCCCAAATATATTCACAACTATCTATTGACTGTAATTCATCAGCTTTGTCCTACAAAAATGATATGTAACACACTCTGTTCTTTACCCTTTTCATACTTATAAACAAGCTAACAAAGATAAAAACTCACTGGACCTGACTTTCTATTTGCAGCTACTGTAAAATCAGGACAGAACAATAAATCCTAAAAAATATTACATTATTTTAAATATACATATTTTTGTATTACATAAATGATAAAATTATTATTAATTATGTGCTGTATGTAAATTATTAAATTATCTTTTTAAAATTTATACATAAAAATGTTACTTACGGAAAGTGCATTCAACAGAGAATGTGCCAATGGCAAGCTCTCTTCTTCATCTTTGCCAGGTAAACTGGACCAAAAAAATCCTTTCCAATCAGGATCTTCAAATATATAAGGTAGCAAGCGTGTGAGCAAACGACAGCAGTTCAGAACCGTTTGATGTTCTCCTTGAGTTCTACAGCTACTATCCACAGCCTTGACTAATTTTTCAACTGCTTTATAACATAATGTTGCTAAATTAGAAGGTGCTTCTTCTCTCAATATACGAATCTCAGGAGCTGGGATCAGAGTAAAGATGTCTTGCACATTAGTCACATTCTCAGACCAGAATTGATCCCAGAATATATCATCTGATGCATCAATCACCTGTATACAAATTATGAGATTAAACATTGTATTTTAAATGACTATAATAATTCATTTTAAGAAATATACACAATTGTTTTACAAATCAAGTAGAAGTATTACACTTGCAATTTTATTATCTATATATGTTAACTGTAGTATTAATTATATTAATTTAGCATACAGAATTATGTTAGAATGTTAATATCATATATATATAAAAGAAAGTATTTAACTTTGCAATCTATGCTGTAGACGAAAAGTCAAGTTTTATTAAAAATCACTTATTATCGACTTATCAATCTTTGTTATCACACTTTAATCGTATGTTACTGGAGTGAACAAGTAAACAAGTAGCTGCTTTTACCTGAGTTTTCGATGTCAACTGCACAACAGCCTTTCGGAAATTCATTTTAGTGTCAGCGTTGCCCATGATGCTTGCCGTTTATTACTTTGACAGTAATTATGATTCTAACAAAACTTCAAAATTCGATCACTGATCTTTAAACAGATATCACACAACAGACACCACTGTCGCCATGTTTGTAGTATAGTGACAACTGACAGCTGGTGACATTTAAGCAGAGCCGCCAACAGTTCCTGCATTCGCTTTGCATGCGTTATTTCTGCTGAAACCGCTGAAAAGTTATCTCATCTCCGTTTGATATTAACAGAAAGGGTTTCTTTGATATTAATATCTTTAAAATGACCCGAGTTCCTCGTCCTTCTGAAGAAAGTCACGTTTGATCATCTGACAATAGGGCGGATGTGTTAACAATACTCGACTTTATAACACTAACCTAATCTAACCCACGTTCGATGCTTTTCAAATTCGAACACAGAAGAGAAAAATGAATGCTTATAAAGAATTTTTGGAAATATTTAAGTATGCTGTATCCAAGAGAGATCTTATTACCTTGGCAAGTTACTTAGAAAACAGTTGGAAGCTTCTCACAATCGTTTCGATTGAACATTGTGGTGAATATTATATTTGAATAAAAATTTTACTACACATTACTAATTTTAATTGCATAATTAATTACACATTTGTATGTTATTTTTTAGAATCTATTGTACATAGTATATTTGACCAAAGAGATGGCTTGTTGTATTTTCTGAACGATGAGCTTGAAAATCGGTCTTCAAGTAAAAATTTTTATGTTGATAATGCACTTAAACATGGATTTGCCTTTCTTGAGTTTTGTATCAAGAATTTTCACAAGACTTCACGCTTTGTACGATATATCAACGAAATTAAGGTATTGCATAAAATAAAAATACATATGTAACATTATGTATTACATAAAATGTTTTATATAGAAACTGTATAAAGAAATTATATTCAGTATTTTTTTAATAAGTAAAAAAATATATAATTTTATTTTGATAAATGGTGAATAAATACATCATTGTGATATGTTTTAGAATGTTTGTAAATTGGGTCTACAAAAAAAGACTACTCAATATATCTTAAAAAATGCTTCCAAAGCTTTTGCAACACTAATCGAATTATTTGGAGATCATGAGAATCTAGAACTGACTGAGATAGCTGAGCATTTTGCATCTAACTTTAAAATATATGACTTGAAAGGTAAAACTCTCAAAAAACATTTTATTTTTTATCTATGTAAAAGGAATGTTTTGTTAATTTCTGTTACAGAAAGAAGATGGATATTTTTTGTACTTGGTAAAATAATTAAACACAAGAGCAATATTGATTTGTCACCGAAATATAAAACAACTATTTTTCAACATTTGTATTGTGATGCCTTTCAAGAGGTAAAAAGAGATGAGAACAATATAAATAATTAAAAAAACACTTAAATGTTAAATAATTCGCTAGATACTTCTTTAGGAAACTAGTAATTTGTGTGGGAATTTATATAATTTTAGCATAAACTTCAAGATGTTCCACCCATGGAGTTTCATAAATATTTTGATGTTCTTTTGGATATACTGGACAGTATCCAACCACCGGATAAGATAAGACAGAGACTGTTTCTTACGTCATATAAATGGATTAAGCATCTCAGTCGACAAGATAATCAGCAACATGGCAAAATGGCAAAGGAGTCGGGGATTACACTTCTAAGTTGTCATATAGAATCTTTTCAGGAATTAGTATATACTGATTACAAACACTGGTACGACGTTCTTCGGCGCTTATCACGCGAGAAAAGACATGATTCCGCTACTATTGGACAGCGCGCTTTGAAAACATTTTATCGAGTTATCGGACGGATTCTTACAGAGCAAAATACTCCTCAGAACAGAAGTATATTATTGGTAAGCAGCACGTCTCATTAAAAATACTTGAGATATTAACATACATAATTTTCTATTTAAATTATAAATTTCAATTTTATAAAATCGAGTTTTTCTTAAAATAATTAATAATTTCCAAATAGTCAAGTGAAAAGAAACAGCTTGTTACGTACTAAAATATAGAAGACGACATGAATAACAAAGTTGTGTTTTATTTTAGTATTTTCAGCAAGAGTTTCAGACAGTACTTAAGGACACTAATTTAGATTCAACTACGTTGCAACTTGCTATTTATGGATTCAGTCAGATGGCTGCGCCATGCAAAATGTATCTTGGTGAAATCGAAGTCAGAGAAACATATTCGACGATAACCAGCTGTGCGCTTTCTCTTTGTTTCAAGTATGACACTATATATTCACTATATTTTCTTGTAATTATAAATGTATAAAACTGTAACGTTATGTTAATATGTTATATCAAAAATTTTAAATAAGAAATATCAATTTTCTTTGTTTTCTTTAAGCGAACAAAGTGATGTAAAAAACATAGAAAAGATCTGTCATTATCAAGAAGAACTGTCTGCAATACTTTGTCAGATATCCGATGTTACAGTTGAAAAAATTAACGTCCTTGTAAAACTTAGTATCTACACAATCAAGAGATTTCCCGAGGTAGATAATGTAATTGTCGTTTCATCATTAATCAAAACTATTTGCAAACTTGGAATTATCAATAAAAATCTGCTGCAGCGATATCTCGATGATATAAGTAAGTATATCAATTATTTTTATTTTAATTGATAACTCGATATAAACTTGTTTGCGATATATAATGACACCTTAAAACAATATTTTATTCATGTAATATCTTTTACACAATCGAATTACCCAATCGCATGAAAATAATGACAAAGTTTTTAGATATTTTTTAGAGAGAAATATTTGTTTTTACCAAATTTACTTTTGATCAGTTTTTGGTGGCATTGCGTGGAGCTGTTCTCACACGTTGGCAGTCGATGCGGAGTTACAACGTGAACTGAACAATTTACAACAAACGCCAATATGTTACAAAAATTACTTGCCATTGTGGACAGCATTGCTGAAGGCCGAAAAGTATCCTGCCGGTCACACGCAGATAATTCAACTTGTCGCGGATACTTTAATGAATGTGTGCATCATCTCTATCGATCGATTAGATCTACGCGTGAAGCAAACGGAAGAACATACCCCTCTATCCGACGTAGCTCTCACCCAGAGTGCCGTGAATCAAACGGACTTCCGTGTGTTTACAAATCTTGTAGACCTTTACGTTGATATAATCGACAAATCCGAGCCTTCGTTGTTCATCAATATCGTGCACAAATTTCTTTACGAAATCGTGCGATTCTCGCATAAATATCCGCTGATATCCAGCTTCTACAGCCTGGCTCGAGTTGGCATGAGGATTTTCGTCGCTTACATGTCGGAAGAGGAAGGAGAAGAAAAAAGAAACGAAAGTACATGGCAAACGCGAGAGCTTTTGTCTAATTATGTGATACACACTCTCGATATGATTCCCGCGTTTTCTAACATACAATTGTTAGTCGCATGTCTCAATTTAATTCTGCATGCGCCTCTAACATATGTCAAGAACGTGCTTCCACGCACGCTGCCGATGTTTAAAATTGCATTCACTATCGGTCTCAGCAACTTGGAACTCGCACACACCGCTCTCGTCGCTCTAAAAACATGGACGATCGCAACGGGGGAAACTATTACGACGACGATGCAGAAACGAGAGCGAAACGAGCAAACAAACGAATTGTTGCGTGAACTCGTGCCGTACCTGGAACCATATTTGCGCAGCACAGAGAGTTCCGTCAACATTTCGCAGAATCTGACGACACTAATGACGAGAAAGCATGTGAAACGCATTGACGTGATTGATACCGAATGGACACTGCAAAATTTCCAGCGACAAGTTCTGCTATTCCTCGGATCGCTTAATCACGACCTGCTGTCAGACTTCGCGTACGATCGCGCTTCCCGCAGTACCGGCGCGTCCTGGGATCACAAAGATCTGCTTCAGTATATCGTGCCGTTTCCAAACGAAATACGACCAAAAATCTACTTTGACCGAATATTGCCGAATCTAATGACATTGGCACGCGATTCCAGCGACCGACGCACCAAGATTGCAGCCTGCGAGGTGTTATACTCATTGGTAGCGCTTGTCGCCGGCACCACGAAGCAAAACTCGAACGATGAAAAATATCTAGCTATCTACGGTGACCTGTGCCCGACTGTACTCGCGCTCGGTTGCGACGGCGACGAGGTTGTACGTAATCTCTATCATCCGTTAGCATTGCAGTTGATGCATTGGCTAAGCTCCATACCTAAACTAACGAATTCCGTGATCGACTATCTGTTCGATTCGTTAACGGACAACTTAAACCCCGCGATGCGCGAGTTTGCGGGCATGTGTCTGGCGGAATTTACGAACTGGTCGATCAGGTATTGTAATTATTCTTTTTACATTTTTTTGCTATATCTATTTTTTTGCGCTTAACAACATTTTATTACAAAACGCGTCATAAAAATTTTTTTTATTTCTCTCAGACAGGATCCGGGCACGCAAACTCAATCAAACATGCCTAAGATCATTCAAAAAATCAACAACCTTGCGCTACATCCGTCAGCGAATAAACGCATAGCCGCTGCTGTGGCCTTCAATCATCTTTACAAAATCTTGCGCGAACACGATGACATTATATCGACTTATTGGCTAGAGATATTTTACTGTTTTGTTCAAAGCTTGGACGGATGCGACGACTTGTCGATCATAAACGCGCTGGCTCACATCGAGAAAGTGTTAAAAATCAAAGCGGATCTTCTCAATACGGATGATTGCGATCGGCAAAAGCCGCCTGAGTTTGACAAAGCAATCCTCACTCATGCTCTGTACTGGTTACTTTCACGGTGTGGAGTTCTCAACGAGCGTTGTCGTGCAAAATGCATGGAATTATACGTCAACATATCGCAGTACATCGGCAATTCCGCTCGGGAGACGACACAGACCTACATCGACACTTACGGGAGGGATCGACTGTGCGATATCATTCTGAAAGATTTGACATCATGCATGAAAGATATCTCCGTGGCTGACAACGTGATGTCATTGTTGAAAGCTCTGGATTACTACGTGTGGTTGATGGAGAAACAGCTGCTGCCAGTAGAAACCCTTTTCCCCGCTAATGAGGATCACATAATCTTTTCTTGCATTTGTAGTTTTGCTCAACAATTCCTTCAAACAATTAGGGAACCTTCGACAGTCACGCCAGTGACAAAATTGAGAGAATTCGAACTGCGAGCGCTACAATGCAAAGCTCTGATGGCTACATTCAACTTTTTACAAGTGTTACTAAACGTCGACGTAAGTTGTGTTTTATTTACTTATTATTAGGTGAGCTAAAAAAAAGCAAACTGATTTTTTTTGGACAACCAAATTAACGATTAATTGACAGGATGATCCGCTTAAAGTGTCGCAAGTATACTAAATCGTTTGTGTGAAATTATTTGTTTTCTAGGTCAACATTTTACCGGAATCATTATGGACTGAACCGCTATGCGAATTAATTGTCCAATGCGTGATGTGTTCCAGAACGATCGGTTTCGACGTGAAAAACATCGAGATGACAGACAGATTGCCGTGTGTTCTAGAAGCTCTGTTAAATTCCATGAATTTAAAACTTGCCAACTTACCGAACAACATCGTGCGTTGTTTACTTTCTTCTCAGGAATCACTCGTGGCGAAATTTCATAAACTACACGAGATTGCGCAAAACTCTTCTGAGATTGAAATGACTCAGAAAGTCAACGGTTTGATGTTGCTAAAGCGATGTGATATGCACGCACTTTTGGAAATGAATGATTTTTGTGAAAATGAAGGCGACGACGTAATCGTGCAGATTTTTAATTTTCTAGTGAGCAACCGTATTGGAAAATTTACTTGCAGAGATCTGACCGCGTCAATGATCGAGTATCTACAAATTCTGATGGAATTTAGACTTTCGTTAGTAAAACCTGCTGATGTACGGTCAATGATCAACACGCTGGTAAGACTACTATCGAACGACACTCCGATAATCTTTGATTCCGCGACGATCACGCACGGCGATTACTTTCTGAGCAAATTTAAAAGCGTAATCTTCAAGTACATGTTAACTTATTGGGACGCGATTGCGTCTATCTTCGAGGAAGTATCACACAACAATCCGGCCTTCTTGCTCAAATGGATCGAGGATTTGGTGTTGTTCCTGAAACGACACAGACGTGAAATGCAGACACACGTAGACGAGACAGTGGATATAATTCTGCGACAGTTTGCGTGTCTGAAGAGAGCTGTCGATAACATCGATAGTCGCAGGGAGAGACTGTTGAATATCTACGGAACCACGGTGCGTCTCAAGTCTAAACCTACGGAAATATCTCGCGAGCTCTACGAATGGATCTTGGACCAATTGACTCGTAACGACAGTTTTGAATATAAGATGCTGATTTTACGGAACTTTCTCATTTGTTTGACGGACGCGACAGATCGTGAGAACGACAAGATCGAAGTGTGGAGTATTCTGCAGCAGACATTGAACAGAAGTCGGAATCTGCTATCCGAACCAAATGCCATGACAATGATCGACAGCTTCGAAACGCTGTTGTTGCTGCTATTGGCAACCAAGTCAGTAATAACACTCAAATGCGTAATACATTTTGCCGCCGGTGCCGGCGATCGTCTATTTAATGAGAAAGAGTATCTACTAAAAGAGTATCTACACAGATACTATAACGAGTCGTCCAGCGAGCATGTCCTGCGATCGCTCGAAGAGATTTATCGCGCATTTATGCATGAAAATACTGAAGTAGAGAGACTCGACATTCTGCGCGGATTTCTTCTGCCGTCAATTGAATTCTGCGATACGGCCATAATCGAGAGCTTCTTCGAGCGCAATGTCCGCGAACTACACGAAATCGCTGAACAACGCACGGACAATAACGATAACAGCGTCAAACGAATTATCGTATCGAAGATTGGATACTTTCAGCTGATGACAATCATGTTTTGTCGGATAGACAAGAATAAAATAGACAACATGAACAGCTCAATCATGACTGGTAAGAACAATAAAACATTTTCTTTTGAAGTGTTCCGCAACACCTATGATACACGAGGTTTGAGAATAACACAACCTGACTGTGATGAGCTCACGCGTCGGCTGCATTGCGCCGCGTACAACTGTTCGTTGGCGATTATGCGTCTGAAGGAGGAGGAGCGTTTCTATAAAGCAGCGTTTAGTCAAAATTCTGATCTTATCTGGGAAAATATTGTAGACTGTAAAAAATATTACACACTCGGTCAGACCTTCGAGAAAAAGCCGAAGAATCGCGAAATCACTGTCAACATCAAATCCACCCTGAGAGACGTGCAAACGTACGAATACACGTATATTCACAGCTATGATCTATCGATGTGTACACTGAGCGAAGACATTAACGCCTACGATTTCAACAGATGCGATCTGCTGCCATCCAATTCGTACCGTTTCGTGCCGTCAAGCAACAGTACCAATTTCAATTCATCCCAGTCGCATAGCGCAACAAGCATTATCTTGGAGAGCGACGATTTTAACGAGCACGAGTGCATGCCGTATATCTACGTTCTGTTGCAGCATATCAAAAAACTTTTCGGATCGAACAACGAGGACCCCAAGTGGTTAAAGTTCTTTTTCGATGGTCGTTTAATACGTAATCATCCCAACATACAATTATTCTTGCTGAAGATTGTTTGTAACAATGCTGACGTATTCAAGCCTTATGCTAAGTTCGCGCTGACGTCGATTGTCAAAATCACCGCCAATTATCTAGAGAAGCACGATTTAAATTACATTGTTACAGATATTCTAGAGATTCTAATGGACTGGCGTGATACGGTCACGCCGAATGAGGACGACACAATGGAAATTCAAAAGCTTTTCGAGCTAGTTGTTCAAAAAGTTGTTAATAAAGAATTATTGAAAAACTCTGGCGACAAAAATGTTAACAAGTACAATCTCAGCCTTATAAAAAATATGGTGGAGAAATGGCGTAGTTGCTTGCAAGTACCAAACGGTGTCTTAATGAATAAAATCATGGATGCACCGAATGTCGCGGTACATCTCATACTGACTCTCCTCCAAAACGACATGACAGAAGTGATTGTCGCGACAGATGACATCGTCAAATTTCTATTGAAGCTACTAGACAAGTGGGAAATGTCCAAACCTTCTGAAATGACGTGTCTGCTGAGTTGCGAGTGTCTAGGATTATGTCTAAAGTTCTTGTGCGATGAAACTGAGAGAGAGAACAGAGGACGTGAGTTGCAACAGAAAATCGTTGATATCCTTGGCGCCAAAAGGCCGTCTCATGACATGATCAAGCAAGTAAAACGCATTGCTCATCTTTGTCGCACTTGTCCCGACGTAGCTGTGAATTACATTCACATCGCGATCAGTGCCATGGCTAAGGATGTGAATAAATCTTACTGTCTGGAAATATTCTTTCTAGCGATGCCAAAGATCGACACGATCAACATCGTAGACAATCTGCACTACATAAAATTGGAAAAAGTTCTTGGAAATCCTATCTGTGAGAAAATGGCACTGCACATCGTTCACCGTATGGTGACGATTGTCTCGCCTACAGTCCTGTTGTCTTATATAAAACAGGTGATTCGATATATCAAAGACAATATCACGGAACATCGAAACTTGGTCTACGACGTACTCATGAGCGTTTACAAGAAATATTCGGCGGACATCGCGTCGAACGACGCGACCGTGCAAGATCTGCTGTTCGTCAGCACGCAGAATCTGCTGGCTGGTTTGATAGATCCGTGTCCCGATCTGCAGAAGAAAATATTGGAATTCTGGGCAGAAGAAACGGAGCTTTCTAGGTGCAGTCCAAAGGATCTCTTGATCGCGCTACTAGATATGTACTCGTCACAAGTAACGACGATGCCAGATAACGTGTTTGCATCATTCGTGGGATTGTTGATGTTGCAGTTAACCACCAAAACGAGAGATTATACTAAGAAGATGTTCGAACAGCCGCTGCATTCTAACTCTACTTTCGAAAATTACGAAATACCTATTTTTCGGTATAGACAAAACCTGAGCAGCATGGCACCGATATTTGTTGATTCGCTCGCCTCCCAAATGAATCGCAGTATTCTCTCTCAGAGCGTCGATAGCAGCACTTACGCAGCTGCGTCTATCTATTCACGTGTCTCTTTTGGTTACCCATTGAGACTTCGCGCGACACAGGATTCGCGGTTTGAGCAAACTCTCGTCGATGAGGACGAACTCGCTAATGCGACCACGACATTCGATATTGCGTCACTCGATACTGAATTCGATCAAATGAGAAAACTACAGCCGACAACGTCACAGGGAAAGACTTCCGCGAGAATTTTAGCAAACTCGTTAGATGTTGCGCACTTCCGTCGTAAACAAATACAGAAGAACGAGCAACGAGCGGAGATGATAAAGCAAGAAAACATCAGACAACAAAGCAGTGTGAGATTGTACAGGTAAGGCCAAGTAAGACCATTACGATCCTTGATTTCTTAAATTATATCATGTAAAGAAATGTGCTTCTCTTTCAGAGATTATCGTAAAGGAGATTTTCCCGACATCCAGATACCTCATTCGAGTTTAATCAAGCCGCTTCAACAGTTAATAAAGTTGGATCGGTTGATTTGCAAAGATGTGACTGTATCCCTGTTGTGTGCGTTGGTCGAGGACATAGAAGAGAAGGAGAGATCCGACAATTTTTCTCAAACTATTGTAGGAAAACTGAAACAAATCCTGCAAAAATCGAGCGAAAGAAGCAGCTCGTTTAGTGCCATTATCTTGGAAACATTGTTAAAGCTGAGAGTTGTCGACTGCAATCCGCGAGACATAATGAAGATCTCCAAAATAAATGGGTTGAATACTCTCGGCACTCTTCTCCTAGAACAAAGTTTACTGCCGGACAATGATTCGGTGTCTCCGAGAAAACGAATGCGAAGACAAGATGATGACATACGCAATGAAGAGATCGACAAGTGGGCACAATTGGCATTCCTCTACAAATCACTAAACGACGTCGACGTCGTCTTAAGTATCTTCAGAGAACGGCAGTCGTTCGGCCAACATATACAGGTTATTTTAAACGTTGTTGAAACGTTTGTTTTCCACAGAATAAGAATTTTGTTGATATTATTTTTATTTTATAGGAAGCGGCTCTTGCGGCAGCGAGCGGCGATTGGATTCGAGCAAAATGCGCTTTTGAAATAGGTTACAAACCAGAGACTCTTTCGATGAAGGAGCATTGTATGCAAGGATTGCTCGAAGCCGTAAATAACTTGTGCGACTGGTCGGCAATTGATAAACTCGTGAAAAGCCGCATAAACAGAGATTTGAATAATATCTGGAACGACTCGTGGAAAGATTGGATGATTCCATACGTCTCCAATGCTTACACGTACATGTACGGGATGGGAGAAAGCTGGTCATCGAGAGATAATGATATGAGAGTCATCGAATCGTGGATGAACGATCGAGACAAAATGGCTTATCTCAAGTCTACGATAGGCGAGAATCTGTTGATGAACCTGTTGAAATCGGACGAAAAACAGAAAGTGACCGATCTGTTGAACGATCTTCTGGACAAAGCGGCGGAGCAATGGATCGAATTGAATCCTCTCTGCGCCGAACTAGGAATACGCAATTTACAGAAGTTGCAAGCTATAAGTGATCTCGATGCTTCGCTAAAGGTACTTCGATGTACGAACGAGACGGATCGCGTGGACAGATTGGCTGATCTGTTGAATTTCTGGTCGACGAAAGCACCTACGATTCGAGACAATCTCATACAGTGGAACAAATTAGTCGCCTTTCGATTATTCTCTTCAATGTTGATCGAAGAACTTATGGATAAGGAGGATGACGACTGTTATATAATCGATGACGATAATGATGATAATGTTTTCGAAAGAAAACAGAAAGAAGTCATGGAGCAAATGCGTCGAGCCAGTATTCTGCTTCGACTGGACGTTGGCGATGCCGCATTAAATCAAAAGCATCGATACATAGCCGAGAAATATTTAAATTGTATGACAAAAATAAAAGGCATTCCTTATTTGAATATGGAAGTTCCTTTAGCATGGTTTGAGGCAAGAACTAAGGGTTTGTGCGCCGACCTCGAATCAGATGCGGAAATCAAGATGACCGCTTATACTGATTCCTGGGAATGCTCGCACGAACTGTTGAACAAGCACGTAGACAATGAGCTGTATGCCGCCTTCAAGCAACACGTCGGTATAATGGCATCAAAAATCGAATCTTACAGCAGAGAAAACGACAAGTTTGCGAGTGAGTTGATGAAGAACACCGTGATTCTGCAGAAGATAGGAATCACAGAAACAACGAGCGTCGATTTGGATACCGTCAGGCAAGAGTTACTGCGGTACAGCTTGGACAATTTGCGTATGTGCTGCGAGCACGCTGAAATGACCAGCGCCGTCAATGTTGGCGAGCACTATTGCGCTCTGGCCAAACATTGCTACAATAGATTGATGACTACCGACGTAGAGAGCGACGAGATCTTCCGCGGCTTCCTGTCGTCCACTCTGAAGTCCATGCGTCACAGTTATCTCGAGGCTATGCATTACTTTCCTTGTTTATTAAAACCGGAGCAATTGCAGTACGAACAAACACGACAAATATTTGATCAAGAGTGCGCTTTGCTACAGCCGTGGTTGTTTCTGCGCTGGCGTGATCTGTTGTTCTCTCACCTGAGTACGTCAATCGCGGACGCAGTTGCACCGATTGTCGAAAGACTTGCCGAAACTTATCCCGACGCAGTTATCTACACGTATTACTTGGCCATCGAGAAAACTCCTGATATACTACAGCGTACGCAGAAATTACACTCGCTTTTGGGCAGCAAAGCCGCGGAATACAAACAGTTCTTGGAAGCAATACAGTGCGTGACGCAGCCGGAATTGTATATAAAATACCATCTCGATGAGGCGGTGAAAAAACAATCACGGGGAGAAATTGGGGTCATCAACTCGTTATTGCAGAAAATTTATCCGATCTTCGGTAGCCAAGTGGAAAAGAATAGAAAAAATCCTCGACTGGGTAAAGTTTATCAACAATTTGCGGATTACGTAAGGAAAATAGAAAACATTAATCCCGACAATCCAGATGGCTTGCGAAAACAAGTACAAGAAATCAAACAATCGTTGGATAAGTTTCTTAAGAAACGTCTTGAAAAAAGCGTAAAAAGAGGCGAAAAAGTTTACAACAGCCAATTAAAGAATTACAGCCCGTTCTTGCACGAGTATACTGGCGGCAATATCGAGATACCTGGACAATATTCTGGCGATAAGAAACCCTTACCGTGTTACCATGTGAAAATTGCCCGGTTCGAGCCCGATATAGTGATCATGCCATCACTGCGCAAACCAATTCGCATTAGTATGATAGGCGATAACGGAAGGGAGTACAAGTTCCTAATAAAATTCGGCGAGGACCTAACAATCGATCGCGGTCTACAGCAGCTGTATGCTACCATGAACAGAACCTTACGCAACGATGCCAGTTGTAGTCAAAGACATTTAGAGATAGATACGTACGAGGTAAATCAGTCTCTTACTTCATACTAAACTTTAAAGAATTTTGCATTTAATGTGTTAAGCATGTTATAATACGTATATTTATTCGATTCGCAGGCAATACCACTTTCAAGATCACTCGGTCTCATACAATGGATCGAGGGCACAAAATCTCTAGAGGATTTGGTGGAATTCAGCATGAAAAATAAAGATACAGAAAATTGCATCACTAATAGCAAGAATTATGAGTTTTGGATAGCGAATACTACACCTTCAATGTCGCTAATCGATGGCTACAAGGAGGCGTTATCTAAATACAGTCAACAAATAGTTATAGAGAAAATGAAACGTTTAATTGAAAATACGAAGCAAACTGCTCTGCGTGACACATTCATCGCGATCGGCACATCGCCGGAGTGTTTCGTGACGTTGCGACGCAATTTCGTTACGAGCTATGCGACTATGTGCGTGGCGCATTGGATCGCAGGCATCGGCGATCGCAACCTGCAGAACACTCTGGTCCACGTCGCCACTGGACGATGCCTGGGCATTGACTTCGGCCACTCTTTCGGCAGCGGTATACGCGCGCCGATACCGGAACTTGTGCCGTTTCGTCTGACGCCCCAAATACTCGAGTTACTACAGCCTTTCACCGAACGAGACCTTCTGGCGACGATCATGACCCACGCGATGCGAGCTTTGCGCAACGATCGAGGTCCGATACTCGCTTGCATGGACATTTTCATTCATAAACCCGCTAGTCGGTCATTAGACGACGAAGTGATACGAGAAAATATCGACACAGGTAAGCAAGGACAATATAGCCTTTTTAATAATTCATTTTTTGTATAATGTCAATACGTATCAATTCACAGATTCGACATGGTCGTCCAAGAAAAATATTGAAGTAGTTGCAAAAAAATTGAACGGAATTCATCCATCATTCATCACGTTAGAGCAGTTAAGAGAAACGCACAACAATAAATACTTTACAAGATATCAAGCTATCGTTACTGGCAATGACGAATTCAGGCAAATAAGAGCGGATAAAAGAGACGATTGCTTAACGCCTGCTGAACAGGTAAGAAAAATTTTCGCGTTTAATTCTTTGCAATCATAAAGGAAAATTCTTAGATATTCACATAGAACAAACCATCAAATTTTCTTTTTGTAGTTTAAAATTTCAATTATCAATGTTTCAGGTGGATTGTTTATTGGATCAAGCGAAAGATCTAAATATTTTAGGTCGTATGTATGTAAATTGGCAACCTTGGCTGTGATATATTACTTTAATTTATAAAAGCTGTCAAAGATATATCGTCACTCCCTACGTATGTATAATCTCGTAACTCCAAAACGCAAATTTTAGAGGAGAGCAATTTAAAGGTTTACAAATTCATATGTTTCCCTAGTTAAGGGAGTCTTTCGGTTTCAAATTTTTACCTTTTTTATGAAGATTGTTTTTTAA
>QVOA01015115.1:0-26846 GCA_014825685.1 Pseudomyrmex cubaensis
AATTGCGTTTATTTGGTGATTAATATCGTTTATTTAGTGAACAATTAATGCTTACATTTCTGTAAATTGCGTTTAATGAATAAGTCAGTCAATTGCAGAGAGACAAAAGTAATAAGTGGACATATTAAAACATGTAATAAAACTTAATCTTTAGTGTTGCCGCTTTTTGCTTAAATTACTGTTTTTAAACGCCATGATATGCTGTTTTTTTTTTAAGTTTTTGATGTAATCTTTGCTAATACTTTTAAATGCTAATATTATTTGAAAATACTTTTAAAACAAATCGATCCTACTATTCCGCTTTATCCGATGGAACTTTAGCATCTAATAAACTTCATAAATTTTCTCTATGGGATTCAAATTCTGTGCTGGTTATTCAAGCAATTTAATATTTGAACTCTCAAAACATTTTTTGGCCGTGTGTCTAAGGTCCTTGTCTTGCTGTAGAACAAATTTTTGTCGAGACTCATTTTTAACACTGCCTCTTCTAAATTTTTATTTATTATATCAATCCATTTGTTTGCATTCATAATTTATCTATAGAGGTACTACTGCAATATCTATTCCATATTATGAGAAACATCTCTACACCATCCACGACCAACTTTTATTATAGTGAAATAAATTATTTCTTAGATACTTCTTTACATTTTTTTAGACTTGATGTTCTTTTTTTAAATTTCGAAACTCAAATTTGTTTTTATCGCTTCATATTTTTTCTACAATGACATTGGCTTGTTTATGTATTTTTTAAAAGCTAGACGTTTCTTCATGTTGCTTTTATTAATGTGTGCAATTTGCATCTAGTCGTACAGCATTTTAATCAACTTTGTGTAATCTTTATTTATCTTATAGTTTTCGCTGGCACGTTTAATTCTAACGTTTCTAAAATTTTTCGCGATGAAGTCATTGGTTCTCATCATTTATGGACAATTCGACAATCATCGTGTATGGCGGTACATCGTTTTTGTCTACAATGTCTCAAATATTCTATTATCTGTAACAAATATTTCTTATACATTTTTTTGAACTGCACTTTTTGACACATTGTATTTCCTAGCTGATGTACGATAACTTAAACTTTTACGGCAGTAAAAAAACAATCAAATTGCAAACTTTCAGTGAAATTTTGTGCTGATATTGTTTGAGAAATAATCCTATTCTTACAGTAGACCAAGTTACAAGTTTTAATTTGGACTGATTTTTTCAAAACTACTGCATATAAGAGAAAATTACGCTCGATGTTTATAAACATTTCTCGGTTCTGAACAAGCGAATGTCTATTTGCGTTCTTCGACAATTGGCTGATTTATGTTTTAAACGCAATTTACTTATACAAAAATGTAAATATTTTAGTTTCAATTATTTATTTTAAAAAATTTCAGTAGTACTATTTTGATTAAACTTGATAACCATTTCATTATCTATTTATTTACTTTTGTCTCCGACTGTATATATATATAAATACAGTATATTGTATTTAACATTTAAGAAGTCGCGAGCGCTTTTTTACCAAAATTGAAATGTATGCTCTGGTCAATATGTATATTCGCGTTTATTAATGTTATTAATGATGAGCGAGTGAAAGCAAATATTCAGCGAACATCTTCAGACAAATAAAAAAACAATGTATAAAATATTTAAATACTCGAAAGTGCAGACCGAGATCTGTAGGTCGTCTGACAAGTTTTATCGTGACTTGTTTATGTGAAAATTTTAATTAACATTTTAGTAACATTGAAAAACATTAAAATACGAAATATTATTTGAAAAAAACACGATTAATGTGGGGTAAAATATTGAAAAATATTTGTATCTCAAGAAGTTGTTATTAGATATCTTATATTGTGATTGTTGATATACACAAAAACTCTTGGAAAATTTAATAGATTAGATTTAGGAAATTTCATAAGTCAGCTTGTTTTTTGCCTGAGAAAATATTAACTTAGATAATTTTTCTAACAATATTTTTCTTTTCGTCCTTCTTCCGAACAACTATGAGTCTTGCAAATCGTCTTCTTTCTCGTTTGAAACCGACTAATTATTTCATCGCGTTCGTAAATGTTTATCTAATATGGTTAAAAGCGCAAAATAATTTTTGTTTTAAAGAACGATCTTTGCTTCTCTCACTTTAATTGACAATTAATTAGTCGTTATATCAATCGAACTTAGCACTTACGAAATTTTTACGCAGACTTGAATTTCTTTTCAAACTGTACATAGAATTTTTTTTTCATACATCTCTTATAATTGCTTATCTTTCTCTAATTGTTTTTACACATACGACAAAGATACATGAAAACCAATCAAATAAAACAGAAAAATTGAGAAACACTTTCTGTTTCGAGCTGACTTCTTTATCATTGGAATTCTCTAGAAAAAAATAAATTTCGACGTATCTGTTTCTGATTTCGAGGCACGTATAGGCACACGCCATTGCGTTTTTGCGCAATTGTTTTTCGTGTCACTTCGACGAGCATTGGATCCGTATACAACATGCAGCGCACAGAACGCGATATAGAATGAAAGAAAATATCGGAACGAACGTGAATAATAAAAAAAAACGAATCTGAAAATAAACAGAACAGTAATCACATCGGCGAGCGCAGCGACGCGTAAATGGAATCGAGCCGCTCGAGCTCGTCGCGGAATTCTCGTGGAAAATCTTGGACGCCGGTCGACTCTCTCTCTTTCTCTCTCCCTCTCTCTCTTTCTTTCTCTTTCTCTCTCTCTCTCTATGTTCGGTGGCACTGGAAAATTCTAAACGACACGTGTTTGTCTTTTCATTCTTCTTTCTATCTTACTCCCGTTGTCCTCCTCTCATTGTTTGTCTGTTATTCTCATACGCGTACAATATTAGAGCGACTTTAATTTAATTTGTACTCAAAGTGACAGCAAATGAAGTTTGTACCGTTTGTATGCTTTAAATAAACTGTTGTGTAAAGAAGACAGCGAGTAGATCCTCTTTTTTTAAACCGCACTTGGTCTCCGTGTTCCAATCCTTTTGTTACTCGCATTATTCGAATAGTTTGAACAATAGAGAAAACGCAAAGTGGATTTATTATTATATTTCTACGCTGAAACACGTAGGTGGTTAAACTTAGCGGTTGCTGGAGTCCTAGTTCGGCACTCTATCTGATGAGCAGTTGAAGCTGGAAGTTTGCCTTAGCATCAATAGAAGCTCTACAAGTAACTTCTCTCTACAAGCGAGACGTATCCTAAGATCATTATTTGCCTGGATATTCCTTAACTTGCCGTAATTGCATTACTCTCCATATTCCGGCAACTGCACAATGTCTGACATTTATATTAAATCAACTCTTAATTAATACCATCGTCTATAATACAGAAATAATTAATAAAATAAATTATTAAAAGCTTTATTTACGAGATTTTTTTTTTAAAGTTTATCCTGACGTATTAAAAATATTTAAAATTGAATATTAACAAATAATATTTGAAAAATGTTTAGATTTAAATATAAACTTTACATTTAGATATAAAATATTTTCATTTAAATAAAATACTTAAATTTTAACATAAAGAAATAATCAGACAATAATTTTTTTATTTATCAAAATAATTTATTATTTTTAGTAAATAAAACACTTTTTCTCTTTTTGTTTTTCTTTCTTTTTATCACTTTTTAGTACTTATAAAAACAAAATAAAATAAAATATATTATATTAACAATATTATTTGTGTTTAAGACTTAAATAAAACAATTCGGGGAAGGGATTAGGCTAATGAAAAGGTGAGTAAGTCAATAAATATATAATTTATTAAATGCAATGATGAAATGGTGTAACAATAGAGGGGTGGGCGAAACGGCGGCTGTGTGAAGCTGCCGTGAAGGCGGACAAGAGATAATACGCCTCCACCCGATCCCCCCTCGGAGATCGGAAATATAGATAAAATATTTTCGTTATATTATGTACAATATTAGTCGAACGTTAGTCAATAAATAATAAACAGTGGCGTAATCCCTTTATTTAATAATATAATTTATAATATATATATATGTATATATATGTATATATATATATATATATAGATATATATATTATATATATATATATAGATATATATTTTATATATATAATATATTACGCTTGCGATAATAAAAATATTACAAGAGATGTGGAGCCTTTACCGCGTTTTATTCGTTTTTTTTTTTTACTAATCTAGCACACGTATACGTGCCACATCTACACGTCATCCTCGTTCCAAAGCTTCCCGGCGATCGATCTGATGTACTCATCGATTTCCTCGCGAGAACTAGCCGCGAGGAAACGATTACGAGGAAGAATTCGAGTTCCCGATCACGCGATCGCGATTGAATTTTTGGAACGCGGAAGCGTCAAGAGTTTGATGTCGAAACATACACGTCGAAACCGTCGTAAACGTTCCGTGAAAACTCTCTTCTCTTTTATATCGCGATTTATAAAAACCAGCGACAGGACTGAACAACGCATCAGCAAATCAGCTTGGTTTTTTTTCGACTCTCGCGAGCGGGAAAATATAAATTTTCGTAATGTGCCAGGTTATCACAACAAAAGAACATGCGACATGCGATTGGACGTTATCAATCCTCGATCAATCGAGCGAAAAGATTGGGTGCGCGCGTGTGTGTGTGTGTGTGTGTACATGTATGTGTGTAAACGCCGCCACGCGAGACTAGGAGTTGCGTCTTATGTAGCACGGACCAGGCAGGCAGCAAGCAGGTACAAAGTGAACGTCGCGACGAAGGAACAATGTGTGTGTGTGTGTGTGTATGTTTGCGAGTTCTGTGATGTATCTCTTGTACATATGTCTCCCTCCCTTTCTCTCTTTCTCTCTCCCTCTTTTTTTTTCTTTGTCTCTTTGTATAACTCGGCATACTTCAATAATTCGAATAAATTGTGTAATTCTCTGTATGATATTGTGTATATTTCTATAACTTTGTGATTCCGTGTGTACTCACTTTCCATGTGTTTCCGTGTTTGTGCAAACGTGATAGGCACCGATCCGATCGGTTTCGACGCTTTCGACATCACGACGACAACGCGTGTGTTCGCGCGATTGCGAGTCCCGTTACGCCCCGCCGCACCGCGTTTTAGAGACAAGCGCGCGCGATAAAGCTCCGGATGACGCCGTGCCGAAATTGTCGCTTTTTCTTTTTGTCGTGTAAAAAATATACGGAAAGAGATTTCTGCGAGATATATATGTATATATATCGGCGAGGACGCGCGAAAAACCGCGGCCGCGAAGATCGTTTCCGCTCCCCGGCGATCGTGAGCGGCCCGAAGCGTTTCCCCGATGTGTTTCGCGACACGTTGAAGCGCACTTCCGATTCGCGGCAGCGTCGAACTCGCCCTCCCCTCATGCGATATGCCGAGGATGCGATTCTCGAAACGCGATTTCGCGGTCGGGACGTAACGCGATATCGTCGGTGGGAACAACGAAAACCACCTCTCGGCGCGCGAATCTCGCGCGTTAGTCTCGTGCACGGATTCCGGAAACTGGACAAAATTGGAAATACTTCGAATCTATAGCGCAAATCTGATCATCGTTCGTTTTCTCGATTTTGAAGAGAGAAGTGTTTTTTGGTTTTCTTTTCATTTATTAGCTGTATCATAATCTTGCTTAATATTTCGCTATTAATATATCTACTGATTCGTCCCTCTTGCATCTAGAGAGTAGTTTGAAAAGTGGCATGAAATATAGTGTGTTTTAAGGGTTTCTTTTTTTTTTATATAATATTATTTCTCATCTGTTGTATCGAGATTAATTAAGAGTAATAAAGTTATAATTAATTATTCAATTAATTAAAGTGGCAGCAATTAGGCCATGCGGCTCCTATCATCTAGTCGTTTTTTGACTCTTGGCTTTCTTACGTAGAATTTAAAAATGTTTTTTTTTTTTTTTTTATTTTTTATTCTCCCCTTTATACTTATTAAACTTCTTTATTATTTTGAGAATAATTTGTATTAAATGACTTTTAAAGTTTATGTATTCTTCGAAGCGCCTACCCTAGCGAGATGTCTTTTTAATTAAGATTAGTTTTTTTTCCTCCCTCATCGGCCTTGTTCTTCCTTCCTTTCGCTATCTCGGCTTTCGGCCCAATGAGCATCTTGCCTAGCTCGCCCTTCGTGTACGTGGTTAATTTTACACGAATGTGAAAACAAAACGGCGAGACATCGAAGATCCCGCACGATGTCGGTCGAGTCTCTGTTCGCTTTTCCGTGGATGAAAAATATTGTATTCAACTTGTCTCGCTGAAATCCTAGAAAAGCGACAGTGAGCGAGTGTTTTTTGACGTTCATCGCGCGTGCGCGCCGTTACGAAATTTATTTATTTTATTTCTGTCTCAAATTTGTCTTAAAATTGAAAAGTGCCCCACGTACATGTCGCGCAAGCCCGACCGACTAGAAATTATCTCCAACTTGAGACTTTGTTTCTTCATCGCCGTCAGCGCTCCCATGCCCGCTACATTTTATAATCGCTAGCTCTCGTGTTAATTAGATTCTTAAGTATGTAATAAGCAAAAATATGAATATATATAATAGTTTTGTGTATATAATAATTATATTATTATTTTTTTTTACTTCTTTTAAGTACTTCGATAGGATCGTGATTACTTTTAATTAATTAACAATGATTAAAAGAGTGTACGAATTTGTTTTTTTTTCTTCCTCCCTTCTTTCGCTTCCGCTCCCACCCTCCCGCGCACACCTAACTTTTCTTCCGCGCATTTCTCATTTTAATAACTAATAACTCTTTAAGCTTAATGGCATGAAAATGCTCGTTGGAATTGACTCATGTGTACAATATATATACCTACATGTATATATATATATATTGTAGTAATATCCCACACTTCGCGCTTCGCAATTACGTCGTTAAATCTCACAACCTGCTGTGGCTCTGCGAAACTACACTCAGCGGGAAGAGAATCGATATGAGTAATTATACTCTCTTTCTCCCCTTGCGTCGAAGAGACTTCTCGACTATTCGAATTCGCAGCACTTTCACGTTTACGACGTACACACCATATCGACACATAAACCTCCCCCGATAGATCTCGCATAATATAAATCTCGACCATAATCTCGCCATAAACTCGCTAGTTTCAGCTTTTTCTCTATCTTATTTTTTTTTTTTTTTTTTTTTTTTTTTTCTCAGAAAAAAAAAATTCTCGCGTACGTCTCGCGACGCATCCACGTCGGAGAGACAACGTGAATTTTCTCCGTTCTTTTGTTTTCCTCTTGCACCGATTCTCGCGCGGAAATACTTTCTTGGATCACCATTAATTTATCACAATAGACGTTTGTCCGCTCGATCAAGATTTTGAACGCGGGACAACCGTGTGCCGCCTTCTCGCGCGCCGTGCAAACTCGCGCGTCCGTGCACGCGCGCGTCCGCAATCAACTACGCCCTTAAATGTAAACCGCTACTTATTTTTTTTTTTTATGCTAGAGAATCTTTTAAAAAATCCCCTATCGGAGAGAGAAACGGTAGGTAGTTCTTTTTTTGTTTTTTTTTTGTAACAATATGTAATCTCTCGACTAGCTTACGTCCTAATATGTAACTCTACGAAGTTGATTATACTGTGACTAGCACAGCCCGTGGATGAAGTTACGCCCTTTGGATGGAGGGCACGTTAATTTTTTTTTTTTTTTTTTCTTTAAATTTTTATCCTTTTCTCTGTCGTCTCTAGTAGCTGTCTCTCGTTTCGTGTACCTCTTCGCTATTTTTCTCTCTCTCTCTTTTTCTCTCGTTTCTTTTCCTCGCTTCTTCTCTAAAATTCTCTAAAGTCAAAACGTAGTCTTTTTCGTTTATTTATTTATTTTTTTTTGTTTTGTTTCTCTAGCAAAATGAATTCCGTACACGGAAGTGACCTTATTATGGTTAACACGTTAATAAACGTTAGTACTTCCGCATCTACTATGTACAATGGATTCTCGACGTTACGCTATCACGGTCATGCTGAGCCATAGGAATGCATGTTCAGCTTCGTGAATTTCACTTAAATTTAAACTACTACGTCTTCGGTAGAAATATAAAAAAATGGACGCACACAATAATACCGATCATAATAGCGATCGAAATTCAGAAACCTAATCTCGTGAAGCATCAACGACCTAATTGTCACAGTTCGTGACGAATGTTCGACCTTTTTTTAATTCTGTATTTTTCGAGTCTTAGCTTATCCGTCGTTAAAATGTTATAAATCACCAACACTTTTTTTTTTTTTTTTTAGAATAGGTTTCACGCCGCTCATCAATTCATTAACTGATCGTCCATTAATGTCAGCGAGCTTCGTAGACTAACACGCGAATAAAAGTAACAAAAAAAAAAAAAAAAAAAAAATTTTCTCTTCCTTTTTTCCGCCGAGATCATTCTTCGTCAATATGATCCTAGCAGCAGTTTCACTTAAAAACGCTTAGAGTAAACTCAGGAGCGACAATTGAATAATATATATATGTATATAGGTGAAGAAGAATAGAAAATATTAGATGCTTTCTGTGCACAAGTGAATTACACACATCGTATGTGTAATGATTAATTAGACGCCGCCGCCACGTCGGAAAAATAGATGCAACAATCTGTACATGAATATTTCTTCGCGCATAGGAAACGGTAAAACTACGTCGATGTGAGCAATATAATACTGATGACACAAATCTGACGAGATTTTTCTTCGGGCAGAGAGATAGCTTCAACCGATTGTTATTCTTATTTTTCGAATATAATTAATTGTAAATATGAATTTGAAACACACAGATTGAAGAAAGCGCGACATTTAATTCGTTCACTTTCTGTAACTGCAAGCACGTCAAAGTGTTTTGTACAATCGGTTTACGCATTCTTCTCGCCCCGAAAAATCTTTTAGAGTTCACTGAGTGTCATTTAAAAGAAGAACTATGTCTCTATATCTACGAAGAGCCTCTTATCGAAGAAATATTTCATCTGAAAAACATTTACAGATCGGTAGAATTGATCGGCAAACCTCGCGAACTATCTGAAACTACGAAAGCGACAACGATTTTTGTGCGATTCAGCTCGATGCACACGGGAATTTACTAAAATATCATGGGAACGGTTTATCGGCGCTCGATATGTTGCCGCGATGTAGCGGAGAATCAACGTTACGTAATAACGGATGAAGCTGATCCGCGATTTCTCCTATATATTTTTGAAGAAATATACGGCACACCATAGATATATTTTACATATTAAGCGGAAAGAAAAAATCGTGTATTTCTACAAGCATGCTTCGAGTCGATTGGCCTCGCACGAATTTCTAGCAAACCTACTTGATAGATTTCATTTGTTTCCAATGAATGCTCGTTTGCTCGATATACAATCGTACACGTAAGAAGAAGATGCAGGAGCGCATAAGAGAATGCGGTAAGTAGTACAAGTCAAGTAGAAGCGAAACGAATGAGCGGTCGAGGATGAAACGCGAGTGCTCGAGTGTGAACTCATTGTCAGTGCGAGGGGGACAAAAGGTAGTGGGAAACTATGAGATAAGACTTCAAGTGGGTCAACAACCGGGCACGCAATCAGAGACGCAGAGAACAAAGCGTATCATTTGTGTCGGACGTCTGGTACCCTCTCGTAGTAATAGTAGTAGTAGTAGTAGTAGTTGTAGTTGTAGTTGTTGTTGTTGTTGTTGTTGGTTGGTGTAAATTGTTATCGCGCTAACGACCTCGCGTCGCAAGATGAAGTATATACTTTCTCAGAGCGTCGTCGCCGATTTCCAAGACGTCGTGTTCATCTCACTGCGCTCTTTTCATCACCGTGACCGTGTTATTTCGCTACCGAATTGTCGCCGCTATTCTGCGCGCCGTTGGATTGACAGTCAGCTAGGTGACCTCCGGGCTGACGACTACTAGGCTGGCCCCTGGGCTAGATGAGGGCGAGCTTTGGTGGACAGCAACCGCCCGTGAAGTGACCGCTGGCAGCCTCCCGCTCCCGCTTGCGACGGCCCTGGCGTTCTGCAGTCTGATTCAAGGGAGAAAAAAATGGTCGTTTTATATAATAAACGCGCATTACGGGCGCATTGTTCCCACGAGAATGTGCATATGTGACATCGAAACGATCAAGCAATATAACGGTAATCGTAATAAGGCAAAAAGTTAAAACCGCATCTAAGCGTTCCTCGATCAACACTTTGCTTCGTTGAACTCCATTGTGAACTGACAAAACAGGTTTTGTTCATTACACAGTTGCATTTTAAATGTTTCTGAAATACATACGTGAAAATACTTGCAAATACAAATGTATTTTACAAATAAAAGCACTATAAACTGTAAGCTCTATATACAAAAATTATTTACAAAATAGATATTTTTGTAGGGAATATTTTTTTTCAATCAAATTCAGAAAGAATGCGGAAATATTGCTAAATCTAATTATAGAAATTAAGTCTAAAATTTGTTTGTGGGGAAGACATTCTTCTATAGTGATAACAAAACAATAAACTTTTCCAACTAATTCCAATATCTTCCAAGTATACATTACGTTTTGATGTGTATTCATGCACGGGTTGCTGGCAGAGTGATCATTGAGGAACTTGATAGATCTACGTTGTTAAACGACTGATGTAATATGTACACGGTTTTGTAGTATACAGAGGCAGAGAATATGAATATATATACACAACGACGAGACATTCAAACAATAAACACGAAGCATTGTCAAACGTGATATAACGCACGATATACCATGATCCCGCTATATATAGGCGCATGTAACTCGTTAATTTGTGAAATAGGGTGCAAAATCGAAAGATAGATAGATAGATAGATAGATAGATAGATAGATAGATAGATAGACAGAGAGATAGAAAGAGATAGAGAGAGAAAGAAAGAGAAAGAGAAAGAGAGAGACACATAAACGACAAAAGCGTTTAATTCTCTCCGGTACAGAAGAGACAGGAACGAGTAGAGATATAATACAAGCACTATATATCTTGCCGTCACTTGTTTCGCACTACTATAAGATCTCGTTACTTACCGGTCGTGAATCGTCCCACGACAAGCTGCATTAGTGACACACAGAAGAGGGAGACTTTAGAACACTTGTCTTTTGTTTTTTTTTGTTTTGTTTTTTTTTTGTTTTTTTTTTGTTTGGTACAAAAAAAGCCTTTCTCGTGTGCTAACAAGAAATCTCTACTACGTAACTAATGTACGTGCACATCGTTGCAACAAGAAATGCAGCACTGTACACACATATACATACGGGTGAAGATACTAACTTAATCTTGGACTGCCGCATAAACTGCTGGATCTTCCGCGCGGCCTGATGGGCCGCCTGTTGATGAACTGCCTGCTGCCTCGTGCTGGTCGAGCCTGGTCGCGCGCGATAGTTTCTATAGTTGTTTTGGATCACCAGAGCCGCCTTCGTAGCTTGTCTGTAAGAAAACAATGTAATAAATCCCACATATTCAAGAATATACTTATTGAAATATTGTTCACGGGCGGTTTATATTGAATCTCACTTTGAACTAAATAACTTTTTTTTCTTGTGTAAAAGTATCAGAAAAACGTAAACTGGAAACAATAGAAACAACAAATCTTTGTTAATAAGACAAAGATGACAAGTAGCATAGATTTAGTAGATTTCACCGAAAACTTATTTCTTTATTATTGCGGAGAGCGATTGATAAGTACTCGAAATAACACATACATAGCGATGGTAGTATCACATTGTTGTTGTTAACAAGTTTCATCTTTCAGAATAAGCGTCAGTTGGTTTGTTATCGCACGTAGTGTTTGTGGGGCAGCTCCCCAAAGTAGACACTAAATGATTCAAGACAATGAATCAGCTCACACTTCAACTTATAATGACTAAAATTTACGAGCCTTTAATTACTGTTTTATTCGCTAGATATGGCTCGGTGTGATATTTATTTATTCATTTATGTTCGAAAAACTGATTTGATAGAAAGAAATTTTTGAACAACAAAATGAAATCATCGATAAATGGCTATTTTGAAGAGTTCGAGAAATTGTTTCTACGAAAGTCAAAAAAATTGTATTGAAGTAAAAGATGATATTAAAAAATAAATACATTTCAACCCGAAACAAATTGTTTATCTTTTCGTTTCGGATACTTATCAATCGCTCCTCGTATATATCCGTTACAGTAATTCAGAAAATAAACGATTGTTGTTTGCGATATGCAGAATAGTCAGCTGATTGCTACTCATCTCGAAAATATTACCACATCGGGAAGTTCAAATCACTAACATACATAATTCGAAGAATACGCGGCGGTAGGTATAGACACGGTAGGGGCTCACCGGTATTCTTCAACAAAAGTCGTATTAATTTAATGCCAACTTAATTCTGTATTCAGGCCACCGTAACGAAGTTCGCAAAGTTTCCGGAATTATTTACGATGCCAATTAAAAGTTCGCCCCCCGTGGGGAAGCGCACGGGTCGAACTTTGGTGGCATCAGTCTAATTCAGTCGGAAGTCGTTAAGTCGGTCCCACAATGGTACGCCTTGTCTCTCGGTTATTAATTGTCGCTTATTAAGACATATCCTTTCCTTTCCGCGGAATATCGATGGAAATTTAACTTTCTAAGTTTGAAATAATTCGGCGATGTCTGCGCAATGCGAGATAATGATCTGTCATGCTTAACAACCTTGAGTTCCACTTGATAACACGTGATGCTCGTATAAACTTGGACAATCTGTATCTAAACGTCGCATGCGCGCGTCGTGTAAGTAAGTAGTAAGCACTATTGTAGTTCCGACAGCGAGTGATTAATATCGTTCTTGAACAGACTTTCGAAATGAATAAAGTTCCATGCAAGACAGCGAAAAAAAGGAAGGAAAACTATTGAGATTTGTTGGATACTTTGAAGATTCTTTTGAAATATAAAAATTAATCTGACAAAGATATTTAACAAAATGATATACAAGTTACCTGTGATAGGCATACTGCTTGTGACGGCGATAGTACTGTTGGATCAGAACAGCGGCGTGCCTTTCGGTTTCTTCCTGTCTCTGGCGACCTTTGTAGCTTCTGTATGCCTTTTGAATCATCCTGGCGGCGTGATAGAGCTCTCTCTGCTCGCGATCGGACAGCGTCAGTCTGCTCAGATCCGCCTCGTTGCCGTTGCCGTCGCCGTTTCCAATCATGCCGTTCAATTTTCGCTCGCCGCCGCCACCGTTTGAAGGATAGTACTGACCATTGTGAGCGTTGCCGTTGCCGTCCAGCTGCAGCTGCAGCTGCAGAAACTCGCAAAAGTCGGCGGTGGTGGGCGGCGGGGACGGTGAGTCCGGCGTCAGGCAACTGCTGGAAGGACTCGACGGACTCGCGTCAGCGTCCGCGTCTGAGACGGAAGCGGCGCCGCCGCTGCAGTCGCGATACGAGTCAAACAGTTCTCCGGAATCGAGAGGCTACAATCAAGCATGATTAGCATGTGAGATTGGGTTTTGTATTGACGAGATGCACACATCTTGGAAACTTCAGTCATTTGGTGGAACTCCCACTCTGTGCTCGAAGTTTCATTTTCGATGTTATGTTTCTCTTTTTCTCTCTCTCTCTTCCTCGATTAAATCTAATCATTATTTTTCTCTGATAGCTATATTATTTCTCCTATTATATGTTACATATTTGAAACTTTAAAAATTGTTTTTTTTACGTCTATTAAGCTGCGTTCTGTTATTTTGTCTACTTTCACCCCGGAGTGTTTTGGCTCTCTGGTTTTCCGTTTCATTTTGATTTCATCGAGTTGCTAAGTTAAACTATTCATTGTTGTTTTTACTATACTGCATAATTATTTATTACACTTACAATTATTATTATATTTTCATCATTTCTCTCTATTTTTTCACATTTTATTGTTTATATTTTTAAATTTGTAGAATATATATATTTTTATATTTATGCAGTAACCTACACATTATATCTCTGTGTCTTTTTTGTTTATTAAAAAATATCTGTTACTACGCTTACCATTTGCTCCATTAGAGCGTCTTCCAAAGGTGACAGAGGCGCCGTGGGTGGAGGTGGCGAGGAAGAAGAGGGAGAGTCACCCTCCGCCCTCTTGATTCTTTCCGGTAGCGCCGCTATAATTTGCTCTGCCAATGTCAGCACCCTCGCGTCTTCTTCCCCTATAAAAAGGAATCACCACCCTAGCCAAACTCGAAAAGCTCGCGGTGGCAGGCCGCCGAAATCACATCGATCACAACACCGAGGTTTAAAAGCCGTGAACGTGTTCTACGATGCACCGAGATGCTGTCAGCAATATCAGATAAAATGTTTAACACCAAGTGCGTCTCTACGACACAATTTACGTAAATCCCAGGTAAAATGAGGGCGCTTCCTCGTTTGTTAGAAATCTCGTCTAAGGTCTAGAGCAGCCAGCTGCTACACCGTCCACGTTGGTCGGCTGAGCAGATCGCGCGTCTATTCAGATGATACTTTACTTGTTATGTTACTGCTCGTTATATCGCGCAGTCCTGATTATCGCCGCATAGAGAATAGACTTCGATACCCGACACTAAAGTCGGTTAGTAGCTAAGAAAGTTTAGACGTTTACACAGCAATTCATCCAACACCAGCAATTACGAACGCCAAGCAACACCAATATTGTTTAAAGCTGCAAGAGTTCAGAGGAGTTAGAAAAGGCAGCGGAGTCGTCAGTTTCGCACACAGAGAAAAAGAACACTATTACGCATATGTCTACGTAAATGGTGTGTATGTGTGTCTGTGTCTATGTCCGTGTGTACGAGGGACGCAATTTCAGCTAGGATTTCTACGGAATTCGCAGTCCACGTGAATGTAGTATATGTCTATAGAGACCGATTCGATTTCTATCAGTATTGTGTTACAGAGAGAACAGACAGAGTTACGAATAGTTTTTACAGACAGGCAGACAGACAGACAAATAGAAGAGGAAACGAGGAAGGTACGGACCTACGGTCTCCTGAGGGGTCGGAGCGCTCTCCATTCCCTGTTCGCTGAGGCCTAACGACGACTCATCTTCTTGCAACAAATCCATGTTGTCCAGCAGCGGCGAGCCACCTGCGTGTTTTTCGATAAACCCCACTTAAATGCTATATACGTTGCCTGATTTCTTACGCTCGCATGACTTACGATTTTTTGTGACTCTACGGTCTTTTACACAAAGTAGGGAAGAGAATATATATACATATATATGCGTACATATATATAGAATATATATAAAATATATATGCATATATATGTATATATATATAAATAATAGCGCTATATATCGGCAAGGAAAAAGGGTATGATTATACGTGTATATACGTAAATGTGTGCGTGTATACGGAAGAGAGGGCAGTATATAATAGCAAACAAGACTAACACAACGCCAGATCGAGACCGCTGTCTTGAGATGGCCTTCTAGGGCTAGGGCTGGCAGGTCGCAAGAAGAGCCTTTCGTCTTGTCGTCGGGCTTCAAGCTGATTCAGTTCTTCGGCGATTGCCGTGTGGCCGTTCTCTGCAGCCAGCTCGGTCGCCGTTCTATTTTGACAATCTCTCACGCGAAGCGCCATTGCGTTCCATCTAGAGAGAGCAGAGTTAACAGACAAAATTGATTAAAATTTGATTCAGTAGTACAAGGCGAGTCACACGGAATCGCGATATCACAATTCTAGAAATCAATTATTTATAAATAATGTTAGGTGAATGTTAAGTCGAGTGCAAATCCGATTGTTCACAAACCTGTAAAGAATTCTGGCGGTGTCAGCGTGTCCTGCCGCGCAAGCCCAAGCAAGTGGCGTAAGGCCGGCGCTATCCTGCCTAAGAGCATCGACTTCGGCATCCAAAACGCTACTAGGATTTTCCGCTCTCCAGTGAAGGAGTGCACAGGCTAATCTGGAGTATCCCAATCCGGCTGCCAGGTGTAGGAGAGTAGGCCCACCGGATTGAAGAGGTTCCGCTCCAGCTCGCCAAGGACGGACAACAGCATCCTGCGGTACATATTACACGGGACAATTAAAAAAATTTCTCATTATCATGTTCTAACTCCGATCAGAGTTTAAAGAATCAGTGATATTCTACAAGTAAATTTCTACGAGTTCTACCTGGCAATAAGCAACCAGTCGCTCTTCCAGATGAGCTGCGGGAGACGGCGGACCAGGGCCCTGCAGACGGGCTTCCACGTCCGCAAGGCGATCTAACAGAGCTTTTTCTGGGCTAGGTTCGCTCGTCGGCGCTCTACGATATTCGAAGGCAACGCTATCGGACACGACAAAACCGTCGCAGGCCACCTGAAGGGACGCTATTCCTGGTGCGTGCGCGGGACATCGACAACGCAATACACCTGGTTGCACGAGGCACGCCTCAACCGGTTCCGTGTCGAAAAGCACCGAGTATGATTGAGAACCACTACCGCCAGTCCATGGACCAGCAACTAATACCTAAAATACAAATCATGTCTAATGTTCACAAATATTTTCTTTTTATTTGTTCATTCAAATCTTCGATAGTTAGTAGTGAATCCGTAGTTTTTATTCTTACATTCGTGATATGCGGATTCATGTATAAGCGCATAAAGAGCCTACAGTTTTAAGTGGACTTGGAATCACTAGAAGTTCTTAAAGACACTAGAAGTTCTTAAAGACACTACTGTTTAGAGGAGGTCACAGACACGACAACAAGTATGACACCTTAGTAGTTTGCTATTGTTTTAAAAGAGAAAAGCGATTTTGAAAAAATTTCGATGTTATCCAACGTTTCGATCGATTTTAAATCCAGGATCTCTTGGGTCGGCAGTTTCTGTACAAACTAAGAATCAAGTTGAATGTACGTAATCACGTATGATAATCATTGACAAAAAAAGAAACCATAGGTAAATCGTTTCGACGCACCTTTACACCACCTTCGGTGTAACTCCACTCAGGACTATACTCTGCAATATGGACGGTTGTACCAGGATGACATCCGACGTCGTTCTCGGGACCACCCCGCTGTTCCTCGTGCTTCGTCTGTTCGGGCTCGAAGTCGTGCAGCTCTGGCAAATCGCCGAATACATCGAACGCGTCCAGATTCACTAGCACATCATCCGACGAATCGATGAAATCCATCGGATTGATCATGTTGTTATCAGCCGGCGAGGGCGACGGCGACGGCGGCACCATGTTGGCCGATAGTGTCCTCTGAATATCCTCCTGACTCAGATCCAGCGTCTCCGCAAAATCGGTCATCTCCGAGCTAGTGCCACCAATTGACAGAGGCTGCACGGCGGATCTGTCTATGCTGTCTTGTGCATCGATTTCTTGTTTGAGCGTTTGCTGTTCTCGGTCGACGCTGGTTTGTGGCACAATTTGCTGCTCCTGTTTGACCTGTTGCATCTCCACCTGCTGACTTTGCTGCTGCTGTTGTGGCGGCTGTTGTTGCTGCTGCTGCTGCTGCTGCTGCTGCGATGGCTGCGGCTGCTGCTGTTGCTGCTGTTGCTGCTGCTGATGATGATATGGTTGACTGTTGAGTATCAGAAGACCACCACCGCCTTGGATTTGTTGTAAACTTAAAACTAGAGGAGCCGGCTGTTGACTCTGAGCGGAATGGGAATGTCTTGAGTATACGCGGGGAGCCGGAGCCGCTGTCGTCGACGGTTGCTGACCTCCCGTTGTTGAAGATACCTTTTTTTTGAACAATAATATTGAGATTTACAATAAATATGATTTTATTGTATTAAGACACTTGATATACAAGAAATTCTCAATATAAAGCTTGAAGTTTTAAACTATTGTAATGGGTAATTTATAAGTGTAAATAAATCATATTGTGAAAAAGGAATTTTAAATTGTTACGTATCAGATATATACCTGATTGTCGGGCGTAAGTCTCCTAGGAGCGAGTTGCGTGCTGGTAGTGGAGGAGGTGGAAGATGCTCTCTGCCTGTCGAGCAGCTGAGAGACTATCATGTCGACAGGATGATTTTGTGTAAGATGAGGATTGTTCGGATCGTCATCTCCACCAAGGAACATGGGCCTTAATTGCGACGCCAGCTCGTCTCGCGTCCACTCCTTCTTGTCTGGCGGTAGTGCGAGACAAGGTGGCAAAGCCGCCAGCTTCGCATCACCGTCCGGATAAGGAACGTTCAAGTAATGGACGAGAACAACATCCGGATTCTGCAGTAGCCAGTAACACCGGCGATGAAACGTCGGAAGGATCGCCGAGTGCACGTAACAGCCGTAGATGCACTCGACTCCCTGAACCTATTGTAAACAGATTGGCACACCTGGCAGAATCTGGAGGCACTATTAGAAAAGACAATCTATTCTATTTACAAAGTGTTCAAATGTAATATTACTAAATTTTGTTCAATTTTACAAAATAAACTGATTGCAAAAGTGTTTCAATATTTTTATTGAATTTACTTGTCACTGGATATAAGCCAATAAGCGCGTGGAAAGCGACGGTTCGGATTTTGTAAGCTTGTATGATCTTCAGTTGTAAAAATTAGTTGATGCAAGAAGCTGTGTCACATGTCGCCCGCTTGTTTTCTGGTTGTTAGGATATTGCATAAGACAAGTCATTTTTCTTTATAAGTGAAAATCATAAAGAGTTTTAAATACATAAAGAGTCATTGCTTCCCACGCGTTCGTTGGCTCACATTTATTAATTAATAACTCAGTAAATATTGCAAAGTTTGCAAAATGGTTTATGACTTCTCTGTCCAGATTGACTCAATTTTCTATCTTCATACTTCAGCTGTGTCAAACTTTTTCAGACATTCTGTATATCCTTCTTTGTCTTTTGTAATCTTACAGACAAAAACCGTAAAGTTACCTTCAGTTTCATATGATCTTCCCGTGTAGTCTTCCCATCTTTTCTCTTTTTCCAGCAATAACCGTCCCGTCGATAGCGTACTTTCTTCCTCGAGTACAGTAACATCGAACCACTTCGTGGTCGTACTTTTACCTCCCGACTTTGCCATTCGGCGTGCCTCTGAAAACTGATTAAAATGGCGGCGATTTCCTGAAAATAAAAAAAAATGGTCTCGGTTGCACAAATATATAAACAAATATTGTCAGTGTATATTCAGTGTGCTATTAATACTTGTATATTGTATTTTAATAAAATGCATTATTGCATATGATAACAACACGTACATAAGAAGAAAGAAGGTGACAATAAAGTGAAATAAACCTGACAACGTTGTAGTAACGTTGTGCAAAATGGTATTTTCGCTGACACGCGGCTTTTCTAAAGATTTGGCTTCCGGAAGTCGCGCTGACATATCTCTGATCTATCTTCCACTCCGCGATTTTATCTTTGGAGAGAAATGGAATCGCAACTAGTCGAAAACACGTTCAACGATGAACTCAGCAATATATTTTGCTCAGGCATAGAAAACTCTATGACTATATTCTTCTCAGGAATTCTAATGTGTGATAGCTCTCTTTCGTGTAATATCTTTATAATTCAAGAGAATGTTTTATTCATAACTGTGTAAAATGCAAAAAATGTTATTTATAGTTACAGGCATTTTACAGGCACTTTTACAGGCAATTCTTTGATGAATTATTTTTAGTTGAACCAAAACAGAAGAAACCGAAGCTAGTCGTCATATTGTATTAGGTGTCATATCAGCTAATATCTTGCTTACTAAATAGAGAAAAATACTCTTTTTTTATAATGTAGATTGCTACTATTGTGCTAGTCACGTTTACAAAATAGTTTTTATTAAAAACATGGCATGTGGTATTTACCAGCATTTTTGTAAGATTCGACATAGGAAGTAGATTTTTTAATCTCTATTTTTTAGTTATTTTATTGGTTTAAAAATTTCTGATTGCAATTTTACTTTAAGATATAAAAATGTGTTATTTTTTTCAATAATTTTAGATAATTTTTCTATTTATTTATTATTGCAACATAGCTTATCTAAATATATCTTTTATTAAAAATGAACGTTTGCGGCAAGTTGACTCAAATGAGACGAAATTAGATGTCATATCATGAGTGAGTATGCGCGTGAAAGTAATCGCGATTAATCTTAAACAAGTACAACATTTCTCAAAGTCATTATCTTATATTAAAGTATCATCTATGTTTGGAAGACTTATTATTAATGTAAACGTTTATAAAACTCGCTTATAAACATTGTTTTTATAAATAAATGATTATCAATGTTTTATTAATCTTTCGTGGAGTCAGACGTGGATCTTCCAGATCCACTCAGAAATTGCGCATTGGCATGTCTAGAAAAAATTAGTTTTTTTTAAACGCTTATATCTTCGAAACTACTAGAAATTTTTTCAATTTGTTTATCTTTTGATCGACACAGAAGTATTCAAACTTTCGATTCAAAAAAAGAAATTGAAAAAATATTGATTTAACGGCGTTATTCCATCTTAAAGTCACGGGGTCTCACAGACCCGGTCTGACTAACTCGTCGTCATTTTTGAGATCTGATCATAAAGGGTTAATATTTTTTTTTTATGAATAGTTAGTAGATTATTAATGTTTTATAAGTAGTTTTATAGTTATACTTGATGTACAATGATATATAACTTAACTATAACAAAACTTAACTATAATGTATAATAAACCGAGATAATTGTTTAGAAAGTGGACTACCTCACCGATTTCAATGATCTTGAAATATATTGTTAAGGACGTCATTCTGAACAACTTTTCTCTATATATATTATAGCCGCTAGGTTTTAGTTTTAGGTTGAGTTATATACAAAAGTAGTTTTAACACTATGCATTTGATTTTTAATGATTTGTTTTTTTTTTTTTTCTGTTTCACGTATATTATTCACGTATATCAAAATCATTATAAGATGAGAGAAAAATATTTGACTTAACGGATAATTTATTAGAATTTTACACGTTGACGTGTGTACGTATATGAAAAATGAAGAACTGTCTTTGCAAGTCGGATATCTTATTTGTATACCTTACATCGCACGCGCGTGATACATACATATTAGAGAAGCGAAATGTGCATGTTGCGTCATTCGCGTTTACACGCCGCTAACAATAACAGCGCCATTATTACGGTTCATTATTGATTTTCGCCGCGAGGAACCGCTCGATGCAATTTTAAGCGAACGCGGCTTGATATACCTAATGTGTGGCGGCGTTATTAGAAAATGAAGTAACACCGGGCTGTTCTTAACGTTAAAAAAAAAAAAAAAAACGCAATTACCGCGAGGACTTTTGATGTCGCATATCACGATATTCCGTCCCAACGATCCGCCTCCCTCTTCCCGTATCCTTCAAGTTGTACGTGCCGACGACACGACACGCAACAATCGGCACTTAGCGCCGAGTCTCGCGCCGATGCGCATAATCAGAACAAAAATGCAAAATTTCAAAATAAATATTCGCGGTACGACATGCGATGCTTATCGGCAATTCAGGGGACGTAAAAGAAGAAAAGCGGACCAGCCTCCGCGCGCGGGAAAAAAAATTCAACACCCGAAGGCGCGGTAAATAGGCACAGCCTAACGGGAGTGTGCACGGCACGCGACTTAACGTGCACTAATGCAAATCGAACAGCGCACGCGGTCGATCTGACCGATCCAAAGAATTTAATAATGGACGACATAAATGAAATATATGGTTGGCGTGATGATTAGCCGTGATTCCGAGACCATTAGCGAAATTTCACAAGCGAACATTAAAAAAAAAAAAAAAAAAAAAAAAACTAATTGTGTCAACTATATTATTAGCGATTATAAATCTCCGGTAACGCCGGGACTTTAATCGTTGCAAATTAAACCATCGGTGTAATTAAATTAGATTGAATTAATTTTACTTTCAGAAATATCGTTCGTCATAGCGCTGTGTTTGTTGAACATTGTTGTTAATAGAAACTATGGAATACAAGCGTAATAATAAAATGTACCCAATTCCCGTGCGATATTCTAATCAAGCGAGTTTGCCTTCTAATTCCGAAGACACAAAACGAGAATGTGCGCGTTTACCTCGACTAAATATATAACAACATAATAAAGCGCTCTGCCTAAAAATTCTCTTCCGACTCAATTTTGCTGATTTGGCAGAATGCCCCTTGCATTTCTACATAAAAGTTATAGAACGGTACTAAATATGCATATCAGTCGGAATATGTATCGCACTTCTCACGAAGGTTACTATCGTACGTCATTAAAGCTTTTGTCAGAAGCGCCACACCACTCTCTACCTTCGCGACCTCTCCCTCTTCCCGTGTCCATTAAATTTCTTGGCCGTGATCTCTCGGTCCCGTGCCGAATTATATATAAGATGTATCTAGGACGCAATATTTTATATGGGACAATATCTTATAATTATCTCTCTGACACATCTCTTATTTCCTCAAAGATATGAAATCAGATTCTCGGAATTAAAATAGGATTCTACAACTTCGCAGATGCAAAAAATAACAATCGCGTTGCAAATGCGGATCTACAAACGAACAAAAATAAATGAAGTCATGCATACTGATGTATCGATATTGTTTTTTTTTTTTAGTCTAATATCATTTTTAGTCACAATGTGGCGTACGCATCTTGTTCTGTTACTTCTTCGTAACCATGGGAAGTGTTTATTGTGATATTGTCTAATTCTTACTTGACACATCAGAAAGAAAAGTTGAAAATTGTAAATTTATTGTTAATTTATCATTTTTGTGCTGGTTTCACGTTACATTTCTTTATATTTACGAACAAAAATTCGCATTATAGAGAATTAAATTACAGTTCGCTATAATGCGAATGAGACATTTGATAAGCGAAATGCGATTTATAAATATGAACATTTATCATGTCAAGCGAAATAGCTCTCGCATTTGTACGTGAGGCAGCATCTATCTGCCAAGTGCAAATTAAATTCCCGCGGGATTCTGCGGCTATCTTCTACACGCGGTATTGAGGATAACCCGAATACCACACGACACACGGCTACATGTACCCAGACGGGCCACGTGTATCTCTCGCGCACATTTTGCAATGACAGCGGGCGCGCGCGCGCGCCAGCGTTCTGATTCGGCCCGTTCCGTGAACTGAACCCGCACGCAATTCATTTTAGATGATGGCAAGATTAGATTTTCTACACAAATATACATGCGCATAAACCTCATGCGACCAGATTTGCGGAAAGACATGAATACATCATTTACCGACGTTGTCATTTATTTTTGCTCGTTCGTAGATTTGCAATTATCTCGTCTCTCGCAAAATTTCACTCTAATTTGTTATCATTTTCAAGTAACAATTTACAACAGTCTGAGATACTTGAGACAATCGCGTAATCATTCGAACGTGTTTTTTTTTTTATACATGCTACATACTATATTCTCCTGAACAAAGTCCTAATTACTAATCCAGTAAGTCTTTCTCGTTCCAAATGTTAATCGCACGACGGTAGCCGCGTGACTGGGAATTCGTCAGAGGCTAAAGTAATGCCTTCGTGTGCCCCATGGGCATACCTTCAACTTTCTAAAGGTTCTTCGCAGTGAACGTGGCCTGGATGATAAATATCCTCGATGAGGGACGCCAAAAGAAAAAAGCACGAAAAGCGAGAACAACGACAATTATATGCAGGTTTCTATCTCTGATGGAATAAAAAATAATAGCGTGGTAACATTAACATAGATATAACATTATAATAATATATGCATGAGAAAATGCAAAGTTACTACACGAAATCTTGTTTCACCTATTACAGCTTTACAAAGACTTCTTATATTAATGTAGACATAGCAGAAACACAAAAACGACATACAGTAGTTCCTCGCTAACTTTCCGCATTTTTCCCTCGGTATCTGGCCGGAAGTTATCCCCACCAATTCCTAGAAGTGCTTCGCCGAGGCATTGCGCGAATTGGTGGGGATAACTCCGCGGCGGTCGAGCCAATCAGAGATAACAGCCGGCAATTCTCGCGGACCAATACCTCCCTCGTTAACTGTCCGCTCGCGGAACCGAGGAGCGGACAGTTAGCGAGGAACTACCGTATATTATTAAAAAGTAAGAACATAATGAAATTTAAAAATGGTACTATACATAAATAAAGGATATTTGACCAAATTGTTGTAGCATAAAATAAAAATAAGCTTTTTCTTTTTCCCTGACCGTATTATTTATAATCTGGGGCAGTTCATAATATACTATATAGCGAGGGATCTCTCTCCTAGAGGGGAAATATGTGAGAAACTGATGTACCGGTTCCACACACAGAGCCATTAGGCGAGTCGAATGCCGACTACGGCGATTAGATAAAGACCCATCTAGCATGCTGTAGTGATTTACAACTGTTTAATTGATCATTTGCATTCTAGCGAGGATGCTTCGTGCCGTCGCGTCGTGCCGGAGACGAAAACTCGCGACCTCGGCTTTGCCGAGCATTCATGCATCCCTCGGCAACAACTTCCCTCCACATGCCGTTACGTCCATTTGCCTTGATTAATCGCGGAATGTGTCCGAGTAAAAATTAGGTTAAACCAGCAGGCGGGCTCCGTCACGAGTTCACGCGCTATGCTCACATACGTCGATTAATCCCTTGTATCATACGCTACGGTTAAACGCCTAGTTTTTCTCGACATAAGTTGTTTTTATTATTCTAAAATTTAAATTTATTACTTTTCAATATCATTTCGTCAATCTATTATTGTTTATATATTATTACACACAGTACCCATAACAGCGCAAATCTTTTATCATTCTTTTGTGCTACAGAATTATATTATCTACAAATTTATATTATGATTAATCGATCGATTAATTTATTGACTTGAGTAATAAAAGAGAAACATGATTTGTTTATATATATATAAAAGGCAAACTTTGCTTTTTTCATGTTTTTATATTTTTTGTTGCTTTCTTATAATATTTTTAGTTTTTAATGTTTAGTTTCAGAGTATTAAAATGTGTAGTAACAAAGTTTCTTCTATTTTTCTGCAAGATTTATAACACAATGCTGCACGAAGAACATGTAGTTTATTAATACATTCCGAAATTTGTTGCAAATATAACACCTGTATATTTTCTCTGTTACGTTTTGCATCGGTCGGTCGTGAAATAGGTCAAGCAGCGTATGGAATATTTTAGCTTGTGATATTTTCACATATGCATACGTGACAAAAGAAGCTCGTAAAATATAAACGATCATCATCGATTGTGTGTGTGTGTGTGTGCGTGTGTGCGTGCGCGCGCGCGACGACAACGATAAAAATTAAAGTCCTTGGAGATAAAAATATTCTTAAATAAAATATTTCTTTTATAAATATAATCAAATGTTATTTTTGTAAACATATACTTTATAATAAATTTTCACAAAATATATATTTTAATAATAGTGTTTTAGACAATACATGTTTTGTTTAAATATTAGTTAAAATATTTGGTAAAAACTATACGTTGTTTAATGTATGTATGTTTTTATGTATACATGCATTTTTGCATATACATAAAAACTTGTGCAGAATCAATACACGCAAACGACATAGCTTTCTAGAAATACGATGAAAGAGATTGACGACAGATTCTTCTCTTCGGCCTAACGGATACATAAATGAGACACCTTCTGTCTCGCGTGCTACAGGAAGAGATGTGTTCTCTCTGATTTACGAATGCAAAAGGAGCGATAAATCGACTCTTCTTCCGACACCGAGGACGAAGATGGTACGTCCTTTTCACGTTCGTAACTCACAATATCGGCAGTATCGGAATTCTACTGATAAATTGCAGTTGCCAAGAGAAGACTTAAATAAAAACAAAGTAAGCGTTTGTATGATTACAAAAGAAAATATTTAGAAATTGTATCTCCATGAATTCAAACTTACATTTTCATTCGTTACTTTTGTTAATTCTTTTTTAAAAATATTTAAACAATTTAAAAAAATTTATTTTACTCTGCTTTTTGGAAATTTTTCCATAAAATATTATAATTTTATTTTCCGCATAGTTTTATCTTATATTTATATGATAATATAAGTTTTACGAAGACATTTTATGAGGCATTATTGCAACAGATTAATTGCTATTCGCAATCACTATCGTCATTGCTGCACAGTATCGGCAATTGAGCGAAGAACGCCAATGAAATATCGATGCTGGCAACGGCGCTGAATCGACTACGATTGTGTATTGTATCGTCCCGACTATTCAGTGTTCCCACAAAGAACTTAGGAAATTGGTTAATTTTTCCGAGATGACAGGGGAAAGAGCGATCCGAACGATGTCGATACGGAATTCGTTCGTATACGATTTCTGATATGCACTTCGGAGATATGACGTCGTGCCTCTCTTCTCAATGAAACGATTTTGTGAATCGAGGGCAATGCAATTTTAGACGTCGTATATGCGAGCATGTACGAGGGTATCTATGTTATTACGCTTTTTTGTGAACTTTCCGCATCAGCGAATCTTCCCGAAGTCACGATAACTTTTATTTATTCGGGCGCTTTTCTATTTCCTTCTCTCTAAAAGATCACGATCATCGTGCACAATATTCGCATCTGAACTTGTGTAACAAAAAACTGTTCAATTATTAAAATGTCTAATAACTGTTCCATTATTAAAATATCAACAAAACTTCAAAAATACATAATAAAAAACATATAGGTGGGGGAGACCGGAGCACATTGTGACATGCAAATTATATTATTAAAAATAACAAACTGTACACTATATTATGTAATATTGAGTACATTACATAATAGTCACATCCTTTAGCTTTAAGAAAAAAAAATATTATGTTCACATATCTTTATACAAACAAAGTTATTCAATGTTAAACACGATCGTGCAAATTTGTCAACGTGTCCCGTATCCAGGATTAGTTGTGACATAAGCCAAAATTCTGATTTTCTTGGGTGTAAGATCAAAGTAAATATCTGAAGCACGTAATATATAACTAACTAGTTCTTCTTCTTG
>QVOA01015142.1:0-30404 GCA_014825685.1 Pseudomyrmex cubaensis
AAAAAAAAAAAAAAAAAAAAAAAAACAACAGCGGAATTGTATTTTATGTCAAAGTCCGCGCGGTTTTTTCTCCTCGTGATATGCACGTCCATTTCCCGGTTGCACGCAGTTTATATCTAAATGCCTTACAATTCATTTCAATGCGACGCGATCATTCACCCCGCGCAACGTTCATTATTGTACCTCGGGCTCCAGGGCAGGAGATAGAAAGTTAATTACGTAGTTACCGGCATTCCATATTTTATGAAACGCGGAATTGGATTTTTGATCGAAATATTTCGGAGCTTGGCTCTCGCTCGTGTTTGATATTACAGCGCGTGTAGTTGCGAGTCGTCAACATACACACGCACACATCGTTGACGAACGTACAAACGCGTTAAGAAATAAGAATAAGAAATCCACGTTGCACATCGCGTGCCTTCTATTGTGCGACGTACTCATTATGAGAAAACGGAAGAGAGGAGAAGGGCATCAGAAGCGTTCATGTATAAAACGTGATATCGGGCATCTGTGATATCTGTTCGCAAAAGATCTCTTGCGAGAAGATACGGTCTTGACGTTCAACCTCGAATACCTAAAGAAAGACGTTACTGCGAGACGTGTCCTGCACACGTACTATCTCTCTCTATCGCGAAGCTTGATGGCAAAACACATAAGACATCGAGCGGGCGAGTTTTATTTATTTAGAGATTTGCCGTTGCAACGTTTCTTCTCTTTCGTTTGATTGACACCGGCTGTCCTGGCATTTTAGCCGGAGAACGACAGCTCCGGATCGTATCTCTCGTAATGTTTCATCGTACCAAGAAAATCTAACAGTTCGTGAATCTTTGAGAGAATCGTGGCCGCAAACGTCGGCCTGATCGCGCTGCACATCGTCGATGTGTAAACGGTGTTTTTCATTTTTAATACGTGGCGCTCACGTAAGCGGTTTCGGCTTCTCGCGTCAGACGTCGGAAAAACGTTTCTATCACGAGAGATCCACGAGATCTGGATCTCGTTTGGACGCCGCCTCCGCCGCTATGGGAGAGATGCTCGCGATAAAGAATATTGGTCGGTTAAAAATAAAGGCAGATAAATAAATAAAAACATGGAAAAAAGCAGGAAACGGGACGGAATGCAAATTTTGCCAGCTGTATAATGTTCGCAGCTGTAATTAACTGTCAGACGTAGGTATTCATCCCGCTGCGCGTCGAGAGGAATATTTGCTATGTCGCGTCCCGCGATTTTCTTATATGCGCGAACATATATCGAGGGGCGCGCGGATGCCTCGGGGTGTGTAAAGTTTCAAACTGAATAAAAATGCTAATTACAAAACTTTTAATGAAGTGGCTGGGTTTCTACGCGAACATTATACGCCGCTATATAGAGGTCGCTGGATGTTGGAAATGTATGACACCTGTCACCCCGTTGCAATTCCGCGCGCTCGCAACTTTAGATGGCCGGTGGGCGCGAAAATAAATTATGCGTTTGAAACTGCAAATTTGCAACAGCTCACAATATATCTTGCAGCTACACCACTTTATTCAACTTTGTGTTTTATGGCTGCGCGAAGATCGAGGATATTTTTGTTACATTGCCACATTTTCCGGTTTATCGAAACTTTAATACGTATTCAATGGAATTTATTTTGCGTGTCGTAAAAAAATCGAATGAAACAATATTAACAGGTGAGTGCAAAATGTACTCGTATGTACAATAAAAACTAAAGATGATATATTCCAGAATTGTAACGGCTCGAGAGATAATCCGCGCGTTCGATATTCAACGATCCGCGTTGCATCGCGTGCATGCGTCACTTTAGAGAGATGTAGGCAAGGACGCGGGGGATTCAATGCACGCGGGGGAAAGGGAAGAGATATAGAGAGAGTAATGCGAGATACGGCTTCCGAGGAACGTGTCTCTCCTCCGTGACTGATGATCCACGTCCGACATGACACGTGCTGCACGTGCCGTCTTTCGTGCAGCCGAATCGGACAGATAGACAGACAGACGGACGACGAGGCGCCGGTGTAATTTTGCTGAGAGACACCGGGAAAATTGTCTCTCAAAGGAGGCTCGCGGTTTTCTCCGGGAAAATCAAAGAGGCCCGGCGCAGGCGCGGCAGCGTCTTACCACAACCTACGAGATAATATCGCGACACGCCCGCAAGAACGTGCCGTGACGACGACTGCCTGTCTTGCGCACAATAAGAAGAAAACTCGATCTTTCTCTCTGTAACTTACTCTCACGCGACGATGCTAAATGCAATATCTTAAAAACATATATATATATATTTTTCTTTCTTCACAAATGCTCGCTACTGGAGAAGAAATTGTTATTTACCATCAGCATTATCTTAAAATTTTACGTTGTATTTTAGCTTAGAAGATTTTCAATGTTTTTTTTTCACTTGTAATTTTCCATTCCAGATAACCAGACAAAGCTTTGTTGACATTCATCGATAATTAGAGTAAAACGACAAATATATTTCTCGATAGTAATTAAGTTGATCAAAGAATCTTCTTATCTGCCGTCATCGACGGTTAGATAGAAAATATCCCCTTTGCCGATCCATTGTGCAGGACGAGTTTATTCCGCAGTAGTGTCGAGTATATCGGAACCGAGCTCGTCCACCCATCTCGTGTTCCAGTCTCGTGCCAATTAGGATCCTCTGATCCCGTCGTCGACGGGCCGCTCGTTAATTAAAAGTATCGCGGACAAATGCGTTTTCGCCACAGCTAAATTGATTTCGCTTTGCTCCCCAACGAGATAGTGCGAGCTAAAGAAAACACGGAGAAAGAGAAGAAAGCGAAAACGCGCACGTGAGACAAAGAGAGAATCCCCGATGACGGCTCGGCGAGAGAATTGGAAAATTTACGCATCAATTTATCGAGCGGCCGGTTCTGTTCTTTCTGACGTGTGAACAGGTAATATCTCCCTTTGACATGTCGTGTGACGTACACATGTCAAACGACAAAAAAGTGCATCGTCAAATCATCAAAACATCAGTAAAACGAATCGACACGAATTGCTGTCGGTGATTTAAAATCGTAAATTAGACGGCCATGAGCTGTAAATCGCGGGCAAAACGTGAAATCAGATCAGTTCGATGCAGAAAGATAAATGTTGAAGTTTGGAACGAAAATAAAAATAACACAATACGTTCGATAATAAAACACTTTTTTTAGGCACTTTTTTTAACAGCGTAACTCTTGTCTTGTATAATAAGTGGAAGTATAATATAGTGTAAACCGAGTCTCTCTCTCTCTCTCTCTCTCTCTCTCTCTCTCTCTCTCTCATATGATACAAAAAAAAAGTCCAAACAGATTTTTAATTATTATTTTATTTTCTTTTCTCTTCTTATATATCATATAGTGCTCATCGTAAAACGCGGAAAGGAAAATAACGATTCGTTCTGTACGACATAAAACACGCCAATATTTCGATGTTAACGTTGGCGAGCGTGGCTCGCAAGTGGTCGTCGTGTGTAAAGAAACGAAACATGAAAGATGTTAAGCTGACAGATGAAGAGGATCGTGCATCCGGCTTCTCGGCTACCGTTCGGACCACTTCTATTTCTTAGGCGGTTCTTTAAAACGGCTCGTTCTGATTTTTACAGATTCGAGACTACGTATATTAAGCTCTTTCTGGAGCATAATTAAGTTCAGCAATAATCAAGACTCTAAAGTGAATAAAATGTGATTACTGTAAAATTCTTTATTATTTTCGCGAGTTTCACATCTCAAATCCGATGCGTTCAGATCTTTTACCTCATCTTTTTTTCCGCGCGTTATGATAAGCATCATATGACATTTAAGAAGAAAAACGTACAAAAAAATTTAAACATTTGTTTGAACATTTTGCTTTTATTGTATAAAACTCGTTTTACATTTTATATTTTCATTTTATTACACACAAAACAAGAGTTACTGTGTTACCAAAAAAATTACATATTTAATACTGCGCTTTTTTCAACAGAAGTAACAGAAAACAAAGATCAATAATACGGTGTCGTCGTGGTGACAAAAAAATAGCTTCAAAGCTTATTTTTATATTAACCTACACTATTATGTATGAGAATGCGCAATATGTTAAAACTTCTGCTCGTTAAAACAACTTCTGCTTGAAAAACGACGAAACAAAAACACCTTTGTGTAAAAAAAAAACTCTGTGGAATGTGAGATTAAATTAGGCGAAAATCCTAATCTTGTAATGCGAATGCATTTTGTTTTCTACCGCCTTTAAAACTGTACTCGAGAAAAGTCCTTTAACAGAAACGCGATAAAATCCGCGAAATCTTGTGGATCTGCGGGCGGAGAAGGCTAGATTTACCACGTGGATTTTCCCCCGTTGGATTTTCCAGGAGTTGCTGGGAGAGATTTATTCCCGCGAATCAGACAACCCGTCGCACGATGAAACACACGACAGATTCTCGGAAAACAACAAGAACAGCGTATTGTTTTTCATCGATGTATACCTCGAGAAATTCTGTTGAAAAATAGTGTCATCTACACGTAATTGCATAAAACGTTAAAAAAAAAAAAAAAGGATGAAGGATAACAATCGTTTCTCAATCTCATTTTTCACTACTTACTTTGAGTAGTAAAAAATACTTAAGTTAATCAGTAAATAATCTTTTTTACAATACAGCGTTTTTTATTGCATCGATTTCTTATTCCGTGATTCAACTACATCAGTATTCTTCGTTGACTCGTTTGCAGGACTTCGACGATAACGAGACGCTTTTTATTTGTAAACTTTTGCAGTTTTGATCGGCTTTGTTCTCTCGACGAACACAAAACTACGTCGATGCATCTTGCAAGTTTGCCATCGAATAAAAACGACATTGATCGCGTATTGTGACGTCATTATCGTGAAACTATTGACGTTTTTACCATGGAGGATTTTGTTGATTCCGTCGGTCTACAAAAACGACGTCTAGGTAGAATGCAATACATGTATCTCGAAAATCCATGACGTAGAATCTATGTCGCAAGACGACGAACGCTATAGAATGCTTTAAGAATATGCATATATGCTCAAGAAAATCTTACTTACAGTGTGCATAAGATGTCATCTTTTTTTTTTTAACTCCGTTGCTAAAACATAATCCTCAATATTTACTGAATCTGTAGAACTTTATAAAACTCAAGTGTGTTCAGCGCGCGCAAGAGTGACACATTTAATGTATTTAATTTCAAAAATTAAAAAATTACAAGAGAGAGGCAGAGAAAGAGAAAGAGAGAACGCCGTGCGAATAAATTTTCATTCTATTTCAGAGAGGAGAGAGAATTTTTGCCAAAATAAAATTCCGTCGCACGTTTGCAAGTTCCGTCCCGTATATCTTGCGTTCCGATAGCGTCCGGGATTTATTCAGCACCGGGTGCCATCCAAATTCATAGGAATCAGTGGCACGACCGACCGAAACGATAGAACGCTGCGCTACCTATTCCGATGCTGGATCATAGATGGCCGTAGGTTTTTCGCGAAAGAACGAAATGACTCGGAGAGAGCCTTGCCAGCTTCGTTGACGCGCGTTTACAACGAGGTGCGCAGTGTCGTTCCGCGTGCACGTGCTTCTTTCGCCGTGTGCGCGCAACGAATAAATTTCGTCCGGCTTTTCTCCACCGGCCTCGTCTCTCGAGCGTCCCGGTGGAATAAGGCGCGGAAATGCCGCGACGGGACGCCTTCCGGAATTTATCATCCTTAATAAAACAACGCGAAAATAGTAGAACGCAAAATGACTTTCGTGCCGGATAAATAGATCTGTCGAGCGTAGATAGTTCTACTAGTTTTAAACGGGGAAAAAGAGAGAGGGGAGAAGAGAAAGAGAGAGTTTATATATAATATAAAAATAACTAATGTTCAAAAGACTATTTTAATAAGGCACGTAGAAAAGTATTTTTTCACGCGTTTCTCTCTCTTTTTCCTTCTCTGTCTGCATTTAAAATGACAGACGTATATTTGAATTTGAGAGAGAGAGAGAGAGAGAAAGGAAGCAAAAAAAAAAAAAACCTAAAATATATATTCCAAAGAACATATAAATTAAGCGAAACACACCCTTCGACGTTTATATTAAAACGTGTTTTTCTTTCGCGTCACGCGCGTTTCAGTACTACCATTTTGTAAGATGTCAAAGATAAAATCGGATTTGCGCGGTCTTGTATTTTTTAAGGCACGAAATTGAAGTGCTAATCGTGTAGCAACGGAGTCACGCGCGCAATAAAATCCGAATTACCTTCGAGGAGAAAGAGGCGAATAGTAAAGTTGCTACAGATATCGTCGGACAAGGGCGTCGGGATTAAGAACTCATTTCCGATTTAACGATCGGACGAGAGTCTGGTGTTTTACAAGCGGATATTGACGAAATTCCAGTTTGCTCCACGTTGGGGAGTGAAATAAAGCGTTTGAAGCATGGTTTGTGTTACTTCGTTACTCGCAAAACCTGTGTGCGTCATTCTAAAACGAATATTGAAAAAAAAAAACAGATTAATTAAACATTAAAATGTAAATAAAACTTGGGTCTTATATATTCCGAGGATAAGGTTTGTAATTAAAATAAAAATCTTTTTTTAAACTGTTGTGTCGCTCTAAACTTTCCGCATGTATCACGTGCACAGTAATTATTTTGCGATAAATAGCTTTGCAGCTTGTAATAACTTGGAAAATACATTAGCCGATAGTTTTTGCCAACGTGTATACGTCGAGAGCCAAAAATTTGCATTACAAAACATCACTTGGGATTTTTTTACTCGACACGTGTCGAATAGAACACACGATAAACAAAGGAAAAATGAGAAGTTTCAGCATCAGCGTTTTGGCATCAGATTGAGCATCAGCCACCGGTTGAAAAAAAATTCCAACTGTTATCGGAATTTATCGTCGATTCTCCTTTTGTCCGACGTTCAATGCACGAAAAATAGTCGCGTTTCCTTGCACGCGGACTCTTATTTTTTCCCCGCGTAACGCGCAACATCGCGTCTTCGGACGCGATTTATCGCGACAAATTGTTTGGCGCAGCCGCCGAATTACAATCCGACCGGGTGCGGCGCGGCTTATCGCCGAGACGGAAGTTCCGGTTATATAAGGCGAATCGCGCCGAGGTGGTTTCCCCTCGGAGCATTTGCTGTTATGTAACTTCTATGAATCGATAATATGGCTGCTTTAACTAGGCGCACCTTGAGGTTAATCGCGCTCTCGCGGCTTCACGCTGACGAAATTCAATCGACAGCGATCGTTGATCGAAGAAGCCATTGCAGCGCAATTTGATTGCACGTATACAGATGACTTTCCTTGAAGAGCGAAATCAATCAAAGTTGTTTTTAATGTAACAATAAACGAGATGCTATAACACGTTACTCTCTAACTGAAGCACTTAATAATAACGACGCGCGCGCAGTAAGATTAACAACGAAAGCCAGCTGCCTCTTTACCTGGCGAGATTAACCGTCTTGCGCAGAAGATGAAATTACGGCGATGAATCGACGTTACGACGGCGAACGTTCACCGAGAATATTCACGCGGGATTACACGATTCGCATTTAAATAATAACGTCGTCGCAACGATAGAATCGCTAGCGCGCGCGCAATCGCTAATTGAATTGCAGCCGGGGCTTACACGGGAGATCTCGTCCATCTAACTTCGCACTTCGAGAAGTTCATTCATCGGCGTAAAGTTGTCGCAATTCCGACCGGATGAAAGCGACGTCGAGTCGGAACCAAGTGAACGTGCACGCTCCGCTTGCGGGGATGCTCGAGTCGAAGAGCATAAGGGGTACCCCGCAACCGAACAGAGAAGACTGAGACGGGAACCGAAGAATCTCGATCGTGTTCAGCAGTTCCGTTCGCGGCTCTGACGCGCGACTAATTGGCCCGTCGACAAAAAGCGATATTAATGATCGGAACGTGTTTCAATTCTTATTATATCTCTCGCGCTTTAATTTCTTATTATCTTCTTTCATTGGTTAGAATTAGAAACTACGTTAACTTATACACGTTTAAAAATTTAAAACAAAGTGAATTGCTTATAAAACACACACAGAACTTTGCATAATCTATCACACAGTCGTATTTTTCTATAGTATTTATATTTCAACGAAATCTTTACTTCTCCGAACGTTTCATAGCCGTACAAAGTACCAAGTACGATTGTTCAAACGTTTGAAGTGAAGATTTACAAGATTCAAAAGTAAGTTAAATATGGTCGTAACTGTTTTATCTATTGATTGATTTCAATATTTACTTTTTGGTGCTCGAAAAAAATGGTTTGTTTACTTTTTAACGTTTCAGAAAAAAAAAGTTTTTATTTTTCTGGCCATTTTTCAATATTCTGAAAAAAGTTTTATTTGATTATTTCTTTTTTTTTCATGCGCAAAAAGTTCATCCATTCACTGACTCCGCGCGTGTAGCCAGAAGCTCGTTACGATTTCGTGCATGCTACACGATTTACATAGTCCGACACGTCATATTCGTAACGAACGATGCGAGAATGCAGCAAAAGTTCAGAACCCAGGTGCGTCAGTTCCCAGAACCGCGAGTGTGTCGGACTTCGTTCCAAAATGAACGGAGAGGCGATTTAAGGCGGATTCGAGAAGAAATACATTCTACGTAATTCGCGCGCTATCGCGGATAAATCCTCTTTCAAGCTCTGTGAAGTGAAGCAGTACAGGAACTACCGTCAAAGAAAAAAAAAAATAAAATAAAATAAAATAAAATACGTACATATATTTGTCGTGTCGATTCCGGACAAAAAATTCGTTTCACTTGTTAGACGAGCGCGGAAGCCGTTCCAATAAGTGCTATTTTTTGCGTTACACGGCGCGTCAAAAGCCGTGGAAATTTCGCGGCGCCGTGCAATCAAGGCAGCGGAGCGCAAAGGCAAATAACGCGTAGAATCACCGCCGAATAAAAAGTGCGTAACCAACGTTCCGCGTAACGACCTTTTAAAGTCGTTATTACCGGACGACTAAGTACTAAAAGACAGATATATATATATACATATATATTTATATGTATGTATGTGTATATATGTATATATATATATATATATATATATATATATATGTATATTATACCGCAAGGAATGTGAGGACGCGACATTTACGGCAAGCTATAAAAAAAAAATGAGAAAGAAACATTGTGAAGTATATATATTCGTGTCTTTCTTCCTCTTGCAATAAATCTCGCGATATATATGTGCACATAGAAGGAGCGAAAAACTTTTTTTTCCCGAACTTTCTTTCGAAGATGTGATACCGCAAAAAGAAATATTTCCTATCGCAGTATATTTGCGTCACAAAAACACTCCTTATTATAATTGTTCGAAGAAAAAAACTCTTTTTGTCAAAAAATCTGTTTGTCAAAGCGGAACTATAATGGCGCTTGAAGAGCTTTCGAAATACCGCGCAATGTGCTTGAACGACGTGATAGTATTATTTCGGGATATCGCGCTGAGTGTTCCGGAATTGTTGTGTGGGTGAACGAGCGGTAATGCGAAATCGCGTCCATTGAAATCGTGTAAATCATCCGCAATCCGTAGCTGTTGCGGTCGCCGGCCACGATGGCCAGGCGCCAGTTTTCACGAAGATATTCTCTCATGGAGTCGCGCGCGTGACCTCTACGCGCGAATGGACTCCGCGTTCTCGATTATGCGAGCTGCTAACCATCTGGCGCGCGTTGTCCTTTCGCACGACGCCACGTCGGATTCTGCGACCAGATCACGCGCGACAGGTGGCCACGATACTTTCTTTCTCTCTCTCTCTTTCTCTAGCGTCACAGACTCTGACTATTTTTAAAAATATGTTAAATACATCACTATCGAAAATATGACAATACGGAAAGATCTTTTTCTGCTGTCAAATTCGGCCATTTGCAGAAAATCTTAGTTGCTTTCTATGAAGTTACTATGTAAGATTATACAGAGATCTTCGGATCTTTTTTGAATTAGAAGTTTTGTAAAAAAAACATATAGGTAACTGTTTTTTAAAAATCTAAAATATAAGACTATAAAATTATCTATATCTTTTATATATGATAAGATATTTAGATATGATTAGATATTAGTTAAGATATTTAGTATTTTTTATTGATAATGTGTGTGTGTGTAATATAAAAAATTCAGAAGCAAATTTAAGATTGTATTGAAAAGCGGCTTTCACGATTAAGAACGTTATACAATGTTTAATACCGTGGCGCGCAATATTTCTTTCATGCACTCACGAAAGATTACGTAAATCGCTCTCTTCAAGCTCATCGCCGCCGCTCGTTAGATACCACACCGGCATGACGAAGAAAAAGCAAGTCGTATTTCTGTCATCTTTCGAGGCCGAGTGCGCACTGATTACTTGGCGGACTTTTACGGTACGTTGCAACGCAACGAAAGAGAAAGATAGACAGAGAGATAGATAGAGAGAGAAAGAGAAAGATAAAGAAAAGAGAAAGAAACGCCACGTTGAGTGTAGCGATTCGGCGCGGGTCGGCAGCTCGATAAGGCAATTAGCCGAGAAACAATTGCAGAACTCGCGGGGATTACGGCTGCATTTTCGCTCGCCGCTAATGAACCAAGCGTGCATAAGTGTTTCCACTATGGCCGGCCGAACCCGCCCACGCGGCTACGACTCAGGTGTTTTCAATTCGCGTAAATGTGGCCACAGTAGTTCTATTGCATTTAAAATACGCTACAAGAAGAAATATAAACTCCGCCACTTGGAAATCCGTAAAATGTGCTTTGACGTTACACGAATTATTTATATTCCTTTGTAGTATCTTTTCGAAACTTTTCTATTCACGATCTTTTTGATGGGACACAACATATTTTTGTTTATTCTATATTAACGCTGCATGTGTAACGGAAATACATATCAGATACAGTTACGTGAGTTTCAATTTTGATAATAAAAGGCCGCATCTGCGTACCTTCCATTAGCGAAGCAATAAAGCCTTGCTTTCTCAATCCGCAGTTAGAAACTTCGTCGCCGCTGCCGTTCGTAAAACGCGCCGCGAGCGACGATATATATCTCTACGTTAATCCTGTTTTTCTCCCAGACCCATTTCAACTAAGTGGTCCTCCAATCGTCGGGATTCGTCGAGTGGTGTGCTCCCCGGCTCCGTGTCCTCTTTCGATCGATTGCCGAGCAGCGAATATACCTCCCAATCATGCCGCTCCTCCGGCATCCATAATTAACAAACGATCTATATTGGATCAATAAATCTATCCCGCGGGATAGTTAACCTCGTTAGTTAAAGATAGCCCATCCTCGGAAAAGGCGGGAGCAAAATGGCAGAAGAGCAGCAACTGCAACCGTCGCGTGCACGTTGTTGTTGACTGCACGCGATGCAACGAGCGCACGGTAGTATATCGACGCTCATCGCGCCACACGGACTAAAGGTCGTTCGGGAATCGAACAGCTCACCTGTTTGAACTGAGTGCATTTCGCGTGGTTATTGACCTTTAAATGAATCCGGACACGCCACCGGCTCCCTACGCTACTATAATTCCACGTACATGTACATACGTATGTACTAGTTGGTACATTATCAGTACTCTGGTTTACTTCTAAAATATATATCCGCCATATAAAAAAACAACAATGTAAAAACTGCAGTGTTGTAAAAATAACATTTGTTAATCATATTTACGATAATTATAGCGTAGATGCATAAACTTTAGCTGAAAAATATATATTTCAAAAAGAAATATTTTGTACGCGATTTGAATTTCTGTTACTAGAAATTTCTTCGCGTTGCAGAGAAAAACAAAACAAGACAAAAGAAAAAAAAAAGAAAAAAAATGAACATTACAGCGCGCGGATTTCTCGAGACTGCCGGTCGCAAGATACCAGGAGAACTTGTTGGCACGAACGAGTAAGTGCTTGGCGTATATCTCGTTCGGAAGGAAGACACGCGCGCGCGGCGAAGTCTCGAGAAGTAACCGCGAGTCAGAACTGCGCCTTACTGTCGGTTTCGTGGCACGCGAATCAGCGTGCGGGATAACGCGAGTATACTTTTCGTGACTGCACAAGACGAGGGGGAGAGGGAAGGAGGGAGGGAGGGCGGTAAGGCGCGTGTTGTAAGGCGAAAAAGAGAGCTCGCACGATCTTGCACCCCCCGCGGCTGTGCGATACGGACGTTCGCGCGCGTGTATGCACGCGATCTTCACGGCGGCGTTGGCGTCGCGCGCGAAAACGTCGCACGTCGAGGGAGAAACGAGGGTGGAGAGAAGGGCAACTGCCGACTACCGACCCCCGGGTGCAGTAAACATCAAAGGGTGTAATGGAATTAGTCGGTCCCCTCTTCCTTCTCTCCACCGCCGCGCCGCCTTGCTGGTTGACCGTGTGTGGGCGTGATACGGTCTTCGACCCGCTACTGCCCATCCAGAATCACGTGTGTTGACGTTGCTCTACCCTTTATGCGAAACGCGTTGTACACTCGATGCGGGTCGCTTCATATGTCGCTCAACCTTGTTAAATATTTATTATCATAAAATGTAAAAAAAACGATAAAACACGATGAACTCTAATCACGGTGAATTTGCCGAAGAAGATTTATCCTCCGACGAAAGCAATATTCCGCGCGTCAGGTAATTGACGACAAGACACAACTACCGCGCGCGCTCATCTCTCTCGAAGGGGTTTCGCGCAATAATACACAACGCTATGAACCTGTCTCATCCGGATTTACTCTCGACAATTTGATCACGATGGATTATCGCGCGAGCGCGAGATAAATCACACGAACGTGCACCAAGATTATCGCGCGAAACGGCGAGATATTTTCGTCACGGCGGCGGCGGCGGCCGCGGCCGCGGCGGTGTTGTGTGATTTACATCGCAATAGACGGCGCATAATAAATCGACTCGCGTCGACGAGCATTATCAATCGCATAACGGGACACGCGCGGCGAGATTTCGCCTCGGCGCGGTATGTTCTACTGGGATGGCGGGGTTAACGGTAATCAATGGAGCCAGCCATTCGTCGTCCTTAATTCCGTAGGTCAAGTGTCGAGAGGCGAGAGAGGCGCTTGCAAGAAACTCAAGAAAGTGCTCGCAGCAGCTTTCGTCGGAGTTTTCAGGTGACAGAGAATCGCCGAATGGAAGATACGACTACGTATATGTCCGCGAGAAGCTCGATTACGAGATCTCTCGAGAATTTAACTTCGGCTTTTTAATCAGCTCGATTAAACGATCGGCTACTGTAACGGCTATAGCCTGCGATACGGAAGAAGAGACGGAAAAACCTAGCCGGCCGTGAGAAACAACGAGAAACCGCGACAATGTCGGTTGCGGCTTAAACGCGGTCTCAATTAAACGTTTCGCCAGTCTTCGTCGTATTCGAGATTTATGTGCAACAGTCCGCGTGAGCGCTCGACGTAATTAAATTCCTGCGATTATTCATCGTCGTTTCGCCCGGCATTCGAGTCTCGACTGATTACACGCGATTTTCTGGATGACAGCCAAAATACTCGCTCGCCGAACGATTAGACGACTATTACGCTTGAAACATATATTTCCGATCTGATTATCGCGTACAGAACTTGTTACAGAACTTAATTGGATGACAAGTTGCGCCATTGTGATCACATTGTAACGCAACACTCATCCGATTTGTTTTAATGCTTCGATATCGAATACCTTGCAGCAAATAATACGCAATAAATTTCAGAAGTGGATTTATCGTTGCCGGGGAGTTACGCGCGCGATTCGGTTGTATTTATCAACCGTGCGCGACATCATTTCGCGAGCGCGGACGCCGACGTACTGTCGCCATTACACGGGTATAAAACGTAATCGAATCACAGAGAGAAAGAGAGAGAGAGAGAGACTCGAGCCGAGATCGGTGCTCGTAACGTGCTCGGGACACGTGCGGCGAAGCACGTTATTCGATTCTTTTCGAACGGGACGGATCGCAGTGCGCGAGGTCGTAGGCATCGTGAGAGAAGGAAATGGGCCTTTCGTTCGCAATCTCCACCGATTAATCGTCCGACGATAAACGCACGTGCGTGCACGTAACTGCACGTATAAGGGCAATGCTGTTGTATCCGATATTTTTTTCGAGATATCCGCGCACGGAGATCGCTGACTCTCGAACAAGGCATCAGGTCGGACTTTACTGTTCTCGGTTTAAGTCGTGAGCCTACTTGTAATTATCTCCTTTCAATATCATCGTGTGAGAGAAAGTTAAGATAGAAATCAAACCATAAGTACGTATGGTTTCGCCGTGTAATAAATCTCGCAGCGAAATGATCGTCGTAAACTCTCCTGTATGGTTATCGAACAATGCGCTAAACTGAAAGTTGTTTATTTCCATTAAGTTAACAAGTTTCCTTACGTTTCTTTCACAAGATAATGAAATCAAAGGCAATTAAACGAGTTGTAGCAGTTGCGTTAACAACCGTTTAACCGTGTTACGTTCTTAACTATTTTGGGAGCGTCGAATAAACAAAATTAAACCGAACGGCAGCATCGAGGTTATTGTAAAGTAGCATCTGTGACCTTTATGAGACTTTAATTAAATGATTTAATTAAATAGACGTTTAATTAAAAACGCATCATGAGCCATTCCGTGGCTCATAGTGCTTTTCGGACGAAATTGTGCAGCACCACGCGGCAAAAGCATGCTAAATAAACCGAAAGAGAGAGACGCGTTCTCCGCGTTGTGCGGAGAAAAACTTGGTTTCGTCCATACATAAATTATACTTTTGCGAAAACGAGTAATTGCGCAAATTTTCGAAACATTTAACCACGCTTAAAATTGTCAGAGTTTATTTTTATATATTTTTTTATATAATCCGCAACTAGTGAGACTCTCTTATCTTTATCTCATAGTTGCCACAATGACTCTAAGCAAAGATCAAAGTTCTCGTTTAAATATTTATTTACTCGGATATAATGGTTGCTAAAAAAAAAAAAAAACAATTGTACAAACATATTATAAGAATTATTTTTATAACTATACTTATGTATATATATATGTATGTACTTAGAGAGAGAATCTGCGCTATTTTCGAGTATATTTTGCGTGAAACACAAATTTTGCTGGCGAAGCGTAAACCTTTACTTTTCCTGTCAGTTTATTCCGTACTCTTGCACGAAACAACTACGCTAAATAAAGCACGCACTTAGCGGCGATTAAGACCACTTTAACGTCATCGGTGTTAATCTGAAAGGAGACTTAAGGAGCGTCGCGAAGTGCCCCCTGATTTTCCACCATCGTATTTCACCCGTCGTCGCTCCCTCGCGCGCTCATTCTCTCTCTCTCTCTTTCTTCCCCGCAATTGGCGTTTCCCTATAAGATCATCTCGTAACGCCTTCGCCTGGGAACGCTTCCAAGCGCATAAAAGGCGACGCAGCTGATCGCTGGAAAGTAGCTATCGTTGGAATGGCAAAATTATGGAATCTGGCAGAGCTCGCTCGTATAACGTCATACGTATTTACGTACGTACGTACGTACGTACGAGAACATCCCGAAAATTATGACATTTTACGGTATGTATAATAGAATGTGGGTTTTACGATCTCAGATCGCGTAAACAGAGTTTTTATTGAGAACGACAGAATATTGCTAAAAGAATATAACTATATTCTGAGATTAAACTTAAAGGTCTGTTTTTCTTTTCTCCGCGATAAAGTCAATTTCCTTCTTTTATCGATATACGTTTTGCAATATGTATACAATGCGCAGGTATGCGCACACCTTTCTCCCTTTCTCTCTCTTTTTCTACAGGTTGATTCACTACGCTCTTCCCTGTGTTCGTTGAGAACGGCGAAGCAAAGTATCGGATTTACTTATGCATTTAGTTTACGTCGCGTCTGGATTACCAACTTTATGCCGCAGCCAAGAGACGGCGGCGCCAACTAACTCGCTCCACTGGATAATCCGAAGCCTTTCCGCGCGTCGTCTTCGTCGTCGTCGTCGTCGTCATCGTGCACCAGCAACACAGCAACGGCGGCGCAACGAATTAACGGAACTCTTGAATATAAACTAGTCGAGCGATTCGAAATAGTCTGCTTCTGCCCGATTGCGGGCGTTTTTCGCGGTAGAGATTTACCGCCGTTATATCTTGTTACTTTAGTGGCGTATATATGTATATAATTTCTGGAAAAGAAAGTACCGCCGGTTTTCTCGATGTCTTTATACGCGGCCGACCGGATCTCTTAACGGTTTACGAGTTTACGCAGTTTGATGACCGATCTTTCAAGCGGATAAAGTTTTAAAGAATTAATGCAAAAAGTTATTAACACAATCTCGTCTCTTTGTACTTACTTGTAATAATTATAGAATTATTTATAGAAGTATTTATGAATAATTATTACTTACTTGTAATAATTATAGAATTATTTATGGAAGTATTTATGAAATTATTTATGCGCGCGCTTTCTCACACACGTAGATAAAATTGTATTACATATTTGTTCTACCAGCGTGATGTAATTGTGTGTCGTACGTCGGATATTAATGCAAAGGTGTGCAATTAAATAAAATGCAAAACATAACTAACTCGGTAGAAGTAATTAAAGCGAAAAAACGACATCTTTACACACGTAAAACTTGGCAAACCATCCGCATACTGCTCACATACAGTTTTCTCTAATTAGTAGGATAGAAAGACGAATTAATTCGCTGTAATTAATTAAAACGTAATTACCAGATGGACGAATTCGAAGCACATCTGGCAATATACTTTCGACAAACTTTTGACTGGCGTATTTCGCGGATGACTTAACGCCGAAATTTCTTCTGTAACATCACGAAATTATATGACAGGTGCATGTGGTAGAAGTGACTTCAATAAAGAAAAGATAGTGTACAGCCGATTTTCACAAACATGCATAACCGATACTAAAATAGTTCACTGATTAAACTCTGAATATATAAAAAAAACCTTTAATTTTCTGACAAATAAAAAACAAATTTTTTTCAGAATGCTGATATTTGTGCTATACCGTTACGTTGTAAGCACTTGAAAAACAAAATTTCTAATTATCTTTCAGATTTAATTGAACATTTAAATGGATAAAATAGAGATTTTTAATTTCTAAGATAAATAAATTTTACTTTTCTAACAATACAAAGGGACTTAATTAAACTGAGCAGCACAGACGGCTCACGTTTAAAACAGGAATCCGTATTTCCAAAAGAGATACTACTCATTCTGCTGCGATTCACATGTTTTGAATGAAACGAGTCATATTATAACTTCCACCGAAATTCTCTTATGCGCATTCTATCCTATCATATTCCGTGTGCATTCATGCGGTTTCCATTTTGCTCTCAGTGTGTTCATTGCGCGCAAAAGGCAGAAGTCTATGTCCGTCGATACGTAATGTTACCTTTGCACTTTGAATTTACCCTCAACCGGACCGGTACAAAGCGGTCTACTTCGTTCAAGTCTAATTTGCGAAAGGCCTTTCATCTTCGCAATATTATCTACTCAAAAATTATTATCATTGTTTCAATTGTTATAAATTATTTTATGAAAAGAATATTAAAAAAAGAAATAAAAATGTCGCTGTACAAACAAAGCGTGTGTGTGTGCGATATAGCTGTCCTTTACAACATCATTCTTCAGCAGTTCGCTCAATGGCAATGATTGCGGAATTTTTTTTCGCGACAACGCCACTCGCCCGCGCGAGCGTAGAGAGAATAAAGAAAGACGTGCGCGCGGCAGAAGGCAGAGATCAACGGGCCGGAGCGGATAATTCGCGGCGAGCGAAGCACGCCACGGTTTCACGCTCCATTTGAGCGACGCCGACCGGCGGAACCGACGTTCGCGAAAAAAAAAGAGCCGCGGGATGTAGGAGTGAGGGATTAAAAGGCGATCCATCGCGGCGGCAATCGCTCATTGTGCGAGGCGTCGAGGACAGACGGCTGAGGCCCTTTTCACTCCCTCTTTTCTCTCTCTCCCTTCCTTCTCGGATTGGCGATTATTGTCCAGCACATAACGCCGTGGAGGAACCTCGCGGCAGACACGGCCGCGAGGAGACACAATGCCCGGGAAACACGGCGGAACGAACGAGAGAAGCCGTGAGAGCGGAGGTGTCAACGTCCCGGCGAAGAATCCTCGAACGAGCGCCGATTGTTAACTATTAAAAACGTAAAAAAAAACGTAATTTCTATATATACATATATATATACATACATCACTTTGCACAAAGTCTTTTGACATCAGTACACGTGTGTGGATAGGTTACGTGTTCTCTAAATTTTTTGGAGTGATATCTCACTCTTTTGTTTTGAGTGAAATGTCACTCCAAGCAATCATGAAAATAGCGCCACTCGAAAAGAGTGAAACTTTTACTTTTCGAGAGAAGTGAAATTATTTTCACTCTTCCTTTAGATTCAAATACCTTAACCTCTATCGTATCTTTTCAATTTTACTTATATACAAGTAGATATAAACTGACTTATCTCTGGTAGATTTATTGTCGAATTTGTTTGTTCACATCAACATTTGTAAAATTTACAATATAAAAGTTACCAAATACGTCGCTTGTATGTTAAGCGGCTAACTTAACGCCGGTACTGATACAAGACAAGAAGGCGATTTCACTTTAAGTTGGAGTGAAATTTGGCACTCTTCACTTTGAAGTAAAATTTGGCAAACTTCACTTTAAAAATAAGAGTTAAATTTTTCACTCTTTGTCTTAGAGTATATAAATTCACTCTATTGAAGTGAACATCGACTCCACATGAAGTGAACTGGTCAGTGGCTCTATAATTAGAGTGAAAATGAGATCGATTTTCACTCCAAAAAATTTAGAGTATCCTATCGTCTTTCTCTCTTCGCGAATTTTTTTAAGTCACGTCGAATTCGGAAATTCCGTGTGAGCAAGTTTGTGTGTCTTCTAATCTCGTGCAAAGTGGCTTCTAATCTCGGAGCAAATCCGAAAAAAAAAATCTGTACCACACGAATGTGGTTTTACTTCTCTGCCATCTATCACCTTACCATCGCCAGAACGCGATGGTAAATGCGAGGATCGAAGAAACTCGGGATCGATCGTTCATCGATAGACAAGCACCGGGACGATCAAACAACGGGTTTGCCGTTCGATGTCGAACGCGGATTAGAAAGCGCGATCCGCCCTAATGCGCGGAGGCATATCGCCGCCGCTGCGAAAAACGGTTGGGAGAGCGAAGAAAGAAGAGCTGCTCGCATCGTTAGCTTCGCAGCAATATATAATTTGCACGTTCGACGGCTGGCTTGATAATATTATCATCGTTGAAGAGGAAAATACCGTTGCGCCGCAGGAGAACACTTTATAATAAGGTTCCAAGGAGGAGCGCATGTGGCGGACAAGGCGATTGTAAAGGCCAGGCCTCAGAGAGACACATTCAGGGTGCGAGAGTCCAGCCAGTCGATGTAACGCATGACTGATTTCGTTTGCTGTAATTGGTTTGATACAGCTCGGTGTACAATGAGGTGTTCCATTTCCGCCATTTCTAATTTATCGACGAGCAATCTACTTATTACGTCATTATTTACTGCGTATTCGTATATTCTATCGCGCGACCTGTTATTTAATATATAAATTAAATAAGTGGACTGATACGAGGATTCACCGCGTACAAGTCGAATGAGAAAATATGTGTAACAACACTTGCGCGTGTCGACGTTTCTGCCGTGAGATATTTTTTTAAGATTCATCCACTATAAAGTGAGTACTTTTTTTTTTTTTTATTTATCTTTGTTGCGCGAGAAGTACCTACAATAGGGATCGCTCGGATATCCGCGATTCGAAGCGGGCGCAGTCAGCGAGACCGATCCGGACAAGATACGCTGACGCGCGATGATTACGCGATTTCTCCCGAGGGGGGGAGAGGGAAGAGGGGCGATAAAGGGCGCCGGTCGGCGGGATTCGTCGTGTACGTCTCGGCGCAATCGATTCGAGCGCAGCGAAATCATTTAACGGATCGGCTGGCAAACTAATTGATTCGTCGTTTCTCGGTTGAAATTTACGTGCGCGTCATAGATCACGCTTGACGTGAACGTAAAAGCAAGTAGATACGCACGTAGGACGCGGATATTAATCCTTCAACGCGACCGCGCATTTTTAATGAAGAGTTGTTTCCCGTGTAAAAGTTGTTTCGGTCGCGCGATCCGGGACATGAAATAAAAATCGCCAGAGCGCGTACGTTGTATATATTTTGTTGTGCGGGATCAACGTGTGCGGCCTCGTTGCGGCTCTCTTGCATTTCGTTGACGGTGCATGACGGACCGCACGGAAGCGAATTATTCCGCGGGATTAAGGCGGACGCGGGATGCGCGAGAGAGGAGGAGAGTGCGACGACACGCGAGCGACAGCGTAATTGGATATACTCGGATCGCTCGGCAGCTAATCAGCATTAGTCACTTTGCGTCGCGCACCGGAAAGCGCGATGACAAATCGCGCCTACGCGCCATTTCTTCGCACCTCCCGCGTGTAACGAGATTTCTACGAGGTCTCGTACTCGCACCGTTGGCAACAACCGTGGGAAGATAATTAAGTCGCTATGTATGTAATTCGCAACCGCGCGCGTACCTGTATCTGTTGCGGGTTATATACGCAGCAACGGGATTCGAGACGTGGAAATTTTTTTTTTCGCCGCGCGAAACGCGTTTGGCGCGCGGCAAAAACGTTCCCATTCCACTTTTCGCTGCAGCGACTTTGCTCGGACAAGCGTAGCGTACAGTATCGATAATTACTCTGGAGGAATTTACTCGAAGGAATTCTTGTTCGCATCTTGCCTTCAATGCGCTTTTAATCGAACTTCGGAGCCACTCGTAACACAAGACGCGCGCGACTCTCTTTCACTTTTTGTGACCCCTTAATCCGTCCGACGGACGGCTCGCGTAGCTTAATCCACGGATCCTTTTTATCGTGTCCGATCATCGGGCGTCATTATCGATCGATCCTCGAATTATATCCCCGTGATGTTTTCGTCCCGTCACGCGAGGCGGCTAAGCCGGAGGCAACGCCGAAATGAAATCGAGTTGCAGCCGTGAATGCAATTCGAGATCAAAGCGCAAAGCGATCATGATTCAATAGCGTCCGATCTGTTCCTCGTTAATCGAATTTACCTTCGGGTGCTCCTAATGGCGGAAAACGAAGCGACGTCGTTTAGTCGCGCGCGCTCCTTCATTCTTCTTTTCTCATTCTTTAAAGAAAGAAAACGCGAGTGTCAGAAAGAAAAAAAGTCTCTCAAGACTATTTAAAACTCGACTGTTCAGAGATACAAGATAGAAGCTCGTCTTTTTACAACAGCCGTTTTTCCGAGAGAAGCGCTTCGAGAGATCCCGTTTTAACATTCAGCATCGGTAACCGGTCCGCGGCGCCGATAAAAGTCGATCGATATTTAAAACTTCGATATAGCAATCTCGGAAAAAGCATAAAGCGCAATTCCGGAAAGAAGAAATCGCAGAAAGAGAGCATCAAGCGAATTTTAACGCTTGCAAGTTTATAAATCTTTTACGTCGATTTCGACGACACTTTTGTCGCATCGCGTAGTAACTCTGTTGCAAATAGATATCAGTTTCATGAAACGTTGAATGACCAATATATATATATCTCATGTGTTATAATACAGTTACATAAGTATCATCTCCATTACGACCGTTCGCTATTGGCGATATTGCGAACAGTAAATTATAAAGAGGATTTGTATCGATAACGCCGTCGGTGTAATTTCAAGCACGTGTCATTTCCTCGTTAGCGCGCTTATGTAATCTTCATAGCCGCTCGCGAAATCAGATTTGTATCATCTACGAATGACCGATGTTGTAGTGCGCTTTGTGTCCGTTTCGAAATGGCGCTGTTCAGAAACTACGTTATATTAATTAACAATCTGTTTACTCCTGCAGAGTTCGATTCAACTGGCGTTTTGCAGTTGTTCGGTTACTACACCGAAAAGCGATCCACTCGTTTGCCGCGATGGGAAACGCGAGAGCCTCGGTTGGATGACATCATCCAACGTGTGTGATTCGATCAGAGAGATCTCACGCGGGAGAAAGCTGCGAGTCAAAGATTAGAACGGGACGCGGTCTTGTATACCTAAATGATTGCGTTTCCGCTCGCAGAGTGAACGCATTTTCAAGAGAGATTTGCCGAGGTTCATCGATCATGAACTCTCGTGCGTCGTGCAACCGGCTCTATGACCACACCCGGGCTCATTTTTCACGGGTACTTTCCACTTCGGTATCTTCGCTGTTAGGCAATCGCGTGACGCGCTCGTTACGACGGGATGACTGCGCTCGACTAGCCTCCCCCCTCCCTCCCTCTAGGAATCTACCGGGCGTATCTCGCCGCGACATGAAAGGGCCGTAGAAAAACGATAAAAATAACGATGCTTTTTTTTTTTTGTTTTTATCGACAAGCATCGAGACCACAAAAAAGCGGGCAAGTTTCGCACAGGCATTTACATATCTAACGATGAAAGTTAAAAAATGGGATTTTTTTCACGAGGTGTATTACGGTCACATGCTCTTCGTATACGTATATATTTCTTTTTTTCACAAAAATCTCGCGTCATACACTCTCGCGGTCGAGATAAATCGTTTCGAAAGTGCGTCGCGCGCGAAAACAGCTGGCGATGATACAAACACGGGGGTTGCACACGGAGGGGAGTTGCTAACTAGCAACGCGTACGCACGGCGTATCATAAATAACAATGCGCTCCACATGTGTCGCGAGCGAGCATCTAGGTCAATTATAAATAATCGTCGTTGGCGAAAATTGATAATAATTTACGGCCGATTCACCTGTCAACGCCTTTCACAGGCGCGATCTAGCAGGATGAAGAATGATGACGAACGCGCGCGCAGTTTTGCGCGCCCGCGCGCGGCGCGAACGTTGTCCGGAGAACTTTTGTTGAAAACTAATGATGAAAATCGTCGTCCCTCTCTTCCCGCGTATCCGGCGTATCAAACGCGTGCAAACCGACGCGGCTGTCGGGATAATTCGTCAGCAGCTTCAATCGACTCTTCGAATCGTGTCGCTCTAATAACGCCGTTTCTACGAACCTTTTCTTTTTTGTTCTGCGCACTATCAATTCGGATTATATACTTTGAACGATATAAATAAAACGCTATTAATAACGTAGCGGGGTTTTCTATTCCAGAAATAGAATTTTCTACAATGCCTGTCCGTCTTAACGCGTCTTCGTTACTTGAGAACGACGTAGTTATCACGTGCGCTGCGCGCATCGCTCGCAACGATAGCGCAACGATGGGGCCAACGATAGAATCAACCGCTTTAGCACGTTCTCGTCGAAAGTAGAGAGACAAAGAGCAAGAGAGCAAGAGAATGAAAGAGAGAGAGAGAGAGAGAGGGAAAGAGGGAATTGCGCGTCATGTACAATGTGAGAACGTCCGAGAAATTCGTGCCCGTATCGCCGAGGCGCTTCGCGCTCGTTGGTTGGATTACGAGAAGTTCCTACGGCTCGTTGGACTATCTACAATCATAATCAACCGGCATTACGTTTTGGGCAACTTTTAATTAACACCGCCCCGCGCCCGGTGTCGCAAAATTAGTTCCCGTTTCTTTCTCGCTCGCTCGCTTGCTCGTTCGCTCGCGTCATCGTCGTTTCTTCAACGCATTTTGTTTCGCATCTTCTTTTTCGCCGTCGGTCTGACAAGGAGGCTTCCTCTTCCTCGTTGACGACGATACTTTTCGGCGACTATATACCCCGAAAACTCCGTTGCCTACCGCCTGTCACTAACCGCAAACTCCGCCGCCGTGATTCCGCGCCCGAACAAATTAGCGACATCTCCCCCGAGTTAACGCTGATTATGTTGCCTCCCTCTCCCTCCCTCCTCCTCCTCGCTCTTTTCTCCGCACGCGCCACCGTACCGCTACTCGTTTCTCTCTCTCTGACATGAAATGCAAAAAGATGAGCAAACTTTTCATTAGGCGTTCCCATTTTCTCTTACCTTAGCTCATCCATCGTGAGCGCCAACACTTTTCCGTCCGTTTTACGAGATGCTATTCGTAAGAAAACTTTTAAGCAAGAGGGCTTTTTAAAATGAACCAATTAGTTATTCCCAGGTGGACTGTCGCTATATATTCATCCCCGAAATATTCATCTTGTAAAGAACGCGGTGATGGATTTTTGCCGCGCGGGAATCATTATCCGTCTTTGAAAGAGAACGGAAATTAAAAAGACACGCGGTTGTGATTCATTCCGCCAGCTTTTTCGGCAAAGCAACAACGCGGAATTATGAACCGAAGCGTTGCACGATTTCGAAAAAGTATATACGTATATGTACATACATACGTATGCTAGGATGTTTTTTTAGCCCGACGAATGTATAATATCGGGTTTTTTGTAAATTCGACGATCGTATCTCGAGATCCGGGTCGGTAAAACGACGACCATTTGCACGGTTGCGCGTAAAATGGCAGTAGCGCGATCGGCATTCGATTGTGCTCGAGAGAGGCTAAATAATGTATATTCAATAGCGACGCGATGGAACCCGCGCGCATTCTCCGCGCTCTCGTAATCAATTTACATAAGTTCCCGTGTCTATATTCTTTATATAGGGCGGGTTAGCGGCAAAATGCCCATCGACGAAAAGATTACGGCGAGATTTTCCTTCCCCGTCTTGTGTCGTTGCGGAATCGTCGGGTCGTGCGCTCGATCAATGAAAAGAAAAAAAAAACCGATCGAGATCGCGCGCGGAAAGAGAGAGAGAGAAAACGAGGAGAATATTCAAAAGGAATTGGAGCGAGTCGCTGTGGTTTATCGGAGCCTCTTCTGGCAAAGTCAGAGATGGAAAGCTTTCAACGTCGCGAGTATATCTTCGTGCGGTTCGAAATACGAAGAAAGAAAACTGTACAATAACCTGTAAATTTGTGCGTCTTCACAAAAAAAAAGAGTTTTGTTGAGATAACCAAAATTTGGTAAATCAAACCAAATAAAGTGTTTTGGAAATTAAATTTTGGTTAAGATTATCAAAATTTGGTAATCTCAACAAAATTGTTTTCTTCTGTGTTCTTTTGACAAAAATAGAATAAAACCAAATTACTTCCGTTATTACTTTTTTTTGTACGCGAGACACAATTTTTTTTTGTTTTATCAATTTTTGGAACATCCGAGACACAATTTGGACAAAATTCCTTATCAGAGAAACAATGTAGAAAATATCAAGGAATTCACTGCGATAGAAAAAGATTATTCGTTGCGAGCGCGAATATCTTCAGCGATCGGGACATCTCCGTCGCCGGAAGCTCGTCGAATAAAACGAGGAGGAATCGATGAAATCGAACAGCGGTGGTAAAAGCGTGGCGGAAGGACACGAAGAGCGGCTCAAAGGGGAAATACGGCGGGTGGCTTGCGGTTTACTGGAGGCTTCCCAAGTGGAACTCGAACTCGCAAACACCGAAGTGACCCAGGCCGGTACCCGGCGACGACGCTCGGTTCGACCCATCGAACAGCCCGTAGAAACTCGTTTACTTAGGTGAGCACACGCGTTTGTATTCGGATCAGAGAGCCCATGTCTGTACTCGCCGCTGTCCTCCTCGTCACTTACCCTTCTTCAACCTCCTTCCCGCCCCTCTTCTCCCACTCCCCCGATCGGATTTGATTAACCGCAAATACCCGATGGCACTAAACGCCCCGGCATGTAATTAAGGTGACGTTACGCTGTGGAGAAAATGTCTTTTCGCGAATACGTTGCGAGGATATAAACGATTGTCGATTGTAGATATAACGATTACTCGCAAGTAATTGCTCGATAGAAACGCACAATGCGCAAGTTCGCTATAGTGTTGCATGTCGGGAGTAGTAGTTTTCTCTTTATATAATAGATGCGAACGTCGAAGACTGCAATTGAGATTAATTAGCGAGTCTTCGCGGAAGGGAGATTGAAACGACTTAATGAAGATTTGTACGTACGTGTGTTAATTACGTGTTAATGGTGAATTGTTAGAATGGTGATTTTGTACTTTCTCACTGAGGATCGATGATTCTTTTCCAGTCGATTAAAATTAATTGTAATCGATTTAAAGAACATCTGATACACTTCGTACATTTTTAAATTCCGCAAGGATTTGCGGAGGCGATTAATATAATTGTCGTCAATGTGTTTGTACGATTGCAAAAAAATAAAAAGTCACAAACGCGAGGTCGTGAATAACGCTTTATCGAGAAATCGAGCACAAATCGTACATTAACTACTCGACTCTGGCATCCATTACCGCGCCTGGCAAGGAAATCATTACTATAAATCACTATTATTCCGTCCGTCAGCCGGGCGAAGCTACAGTTAAAACATAAATTGTTCTCGTAGAATCAAGAGTGTCACGCGAATCAAGTCGAACACACGGAGACGACGACGCCGCGCCCCGCGCATTGCCCCCGAGGGTGGTGCTTTTAACTTAACCACCGCAATAACGCTCCTAAAGATGAAAGCGCGGCGATAAATCCGTCGTGATTCACTTCGATGATTGCCGAATGCAAAGAACAGTAAATGCGCTTTTTTTTTTTTTTTAATACGTCTTATAATCGTTTTAAGTATGTATAAAGATACGTTAATCACTTCGTCGTAATCTTTTATTTCTAAAGGACTCGACAGTTCTATTCGCGTCTCTGTTATGCAGCAACATTGCTATCGCCGCGTGATAGCCGTTCGAGCGAGCTGTAAATCTCCGCCGATAAAACGACGACGGTGCACGCGCGAGCGAGCGGCCGCGCGCAAAAACGGATTAATGGACAGAGTTGACCCGTTTATCCGCGCGCGAAAAAGAATCCTCCGTCGCGTCCCCCGCCCCTATAAATTTCCTTAGCTGTCAATGACTCAGCGACGTAATCAAAAGCTCGCGCGCGCACCATCGTTGTGTCGCTCGTAAAACCCTAGCCGGACACGGAATTAGATCGCGTGCGGGCCCAGATGGTTCTCTCTCTCTCTCTCTTTCTCTCTTGCTTTTGTTTTTTTCTCTCTCTCTATCTTTATCCCGCCATGTAACTTTTTCGGCGGCTAACCGCAAACCACGATTTCTAATATTAGATTGAGAAAGCGCGGATTTTTTCGCGCGCTACGCTAAACCAAGATTGTAATCGTGAATAACGTTCCTCGCGATTTTATTTTCGATATTGTCGAACGGCTCTTTCCTCGATCGCGCTTTGTATAAAGAGAGAGAGAGAAAGAGAGATCGATATTTAATTTATCTTCACAAAATAATAATAAAAAAGAATGTTTTTATAATCACAATGTGTGCACGAGTTATTATATTTAAAAAAAATAAATTTTTCTCTCTCAGTGTAAAACAATGCGATTTGTACAGAATTGAATAGAGAAATATGGTTTTATGCGACATAAACGCTGAGAGCAGCATCAGAAATCCACTGTGTACACACATACGTTCGGCGTGACCGTGACAATCTGTTGCTCGACGCGGCTCGTGTGTGCCGCATATGTGTGGTACGAATGACATATCGCAAGCGCGACGGTCGATCAGGCTCTAATTAACCACTAAGCCTCTTTGGGCTCGCGCCGGCAACGGACAATTCCCTTGTGCTGTTACATACGTGTGCCCACGGCATCTAATGCCCGGATTATCGCGTTAGTGCGACGTTCCAAAATGGACAATGCAACGATCGACGTGCCGCCGTAATTATCTCCTCACGATCGATAGATCGACCGATTGACCGGTTAGCACGTTTGTATCTAACTCTGTATTCGTTCTGGAATTGGCCGCCTAGATTGAATAGCGAACGAAAGAGATTAAAAAAAAAAAATCTCTGAAAGAGAACGTCAAATAAATTTAATCTCGATTCTAAAACAGAGAAATAAAGATAGTATTCGGCTTTTGTGAATGCAGCGTTTGTTCTTTCTTCTGTCTAATAATGTTCCAACAGAGAAAGGTTATAACGTAATTTTTAGTTGAAACGAGATGATTCGTTTCGAAACTCTACGGTTGATGCGGGGACCGCGCAGCTATCGTCGCGGTTCCGCTTCGCTCCGTGAGAATTCGTACATATACACGTTCTGTTAATGCTGTTAACACGCGAAGCGGAACGTAGGCAAATTTAATGTATAGCAAGAGCGTCACACGGGAGTTCGTAATGCATGTGAATAATTGCAATCGCCATGGAGTTACATTACTCTACTGTCACTGCGATTTTGTGATGTGAACTCGCTGCAAGCACATTTGATCGCCTCGCATGACTTGCGCCACATAATTATCATTCGCTCTCTGGCATTATTACAAATTTTGCATAATATAAGATTTATTAATCTATTCCGCATTCACATCGGGATTGTGTCTATTTTAAATGTTGTCGCAATTATAATGACAATCAAATTAAAATAAATAATTCCCGAGAAAATATTTCATTATTGAAGTTTTGCCGTCTATAACAAATGACGATAAATAAATTAACGATAATACAGTTTTTATAGAGACGATTCATTGCGATTCATCGTTTGCCAGAAGTCGATTGTCAGCGTGGGACCAATTTGCGCTGGCGGCACCTATCTGCCTATTTTTTTTAGAAAGAAATTTATTATGGAAATTGTACACATACACGGTTAGGATTAACAGAATTTTTCTGAATTAGTTGTTTGTTTTGCGTCACGAATATATTCTCATCTCACAAATTGCGTTTATTAGATGAATTGTGTGCTTTTATAATTTACAATATTCCGCACGTACAAAGTAAATTCTCGATCATAGAAAAAGCAAGAAAGCAATAACCGTTCGATGTTGATTTAATAAAGCAAAAAGCTCTCGCAGATCATCGTTCTTTAGACTTTTCAAAGTAAATGTAAGTAACGTTCTTACGAAACATCTAACGTACGTGTGTGTGTGTGTGTGTCTGAAAAAATGGATAATCGTGCCGATACGTTCGAACGGTAGTGAAATTAAGCGAGGCGTAAAAGAGATTTCGCGGCGACTGAATGAGCGCGTCTTTTTTACGACCAGCTGAGTCGTAAAAACAGCCGCTTTTATCGATGTTCGAAAGAACGCTCTCGCCTGCTGCACCTGCCGTCAAACATAATTATTTTGGCCCGACGGCATCACATCCTACTTCTCGATGATTGCGTCGCGCATCGCGAACGCGAAGTCAATAACAAAAAAAAAAAAAAAAAAACAAAAAGAGAAAAATATACGCCGCAATTTTCCGCACCGCTAAAAACATCCATAACAATTCGATTGTTCGGCTGCTTTACCAAGGAAGTGCCGCCGATGCGCGCCGCGTGTAACTTGGCACGTTAAAACACGTCGTTAAATTAGCCCCTCCCTCTAATCGATAAACGCGTAAACGAGCGAGTTTCCGTTTCGAGAAATTATCGGTTCAACGTCGATTAAATCCCACAAAATACCTGGATATTTTATCAGAATGTCGTCACAAAAAGACGATTGAACTAGAAAAAACCAGAGAGCTTTTTCCGCGAAAGGTAAGCGGTTTAGAGATCGAGTCAGAGTGTTTGAACTAAAAAAAAAAAAAAAAAAAAAAACGTGTAATGCGGAAAGCAGTACGAGTCGTGAAAAAAAAGTCCTAATTCGGCAACAAACGTCGGCATCATCGAAATGACTTTCGGGATTTACAGTGTACAACAGAGGTGCATCGCGATATACGTCAAAAAATATCCGGATTCAACCAGTTTTGTTCTCTCGCCGCACCCGATGTTTGCTTCTTCTGCGGTCTTTGTGGAGAAACGTGCGCTTTCGCTCTTCCACACTGTTGTACGGCCGCATATATACCTTCTTCCTCTTACGCCGCGTTTCTCCGCGTTTCAATGCAATGGGCACGGGTGTTAAGTTTCGCGGTCGACGAGGTCTGCGGCTTTGTTTCGACTAAGCCGAGTGCATCGTTCCCATGAAATCCGTGACACACTCCTTTTAAATATCATTTTGCGTCTTTCGTCTACTCGTGTCTAGTTTATTCCCTTCTCAACCGTGTTGTAAATTATAATACACAATAAAAAAAAGATTCGGTAATAACAATCAAGCCTCAAGAAAATATAGTGGCGTTTGGTAGCTATTTCAGTGGACTTTTTCAGTGAGAGATACCTTTTGCATCTCGCGTATCAAGAACGAAATGGAGCCGCATCGGAAGCTACGAAATCTGATTCTCTTTGAAACGTACACAATTCGCACAATTCTGATGAGATCAAATTCAATTAAGATCAATTTTCACCGGAGTCATATTTAGTTATACAAACACGTTTTGAATAAAATAAAAACTTTTAATTTTTACAAGATAGGTTGATTTTCGACTAACTTTTAAATTTTTTTATCGTTTATTCTTAATTTAAAATATTTATCATATGCTTGAAAATATATTTTTAACCAACTATCTTTATATTTTATATTTTATAATTTATATTTTGTATTTTATAAAATATTAAATAGAATGTGTGCATTTCTTTAGAAAAATCGTGAAGTTTAATTTTAAAACAATATGTATCAATAAATAATATATATATATATATATATATATATATATATA
>QVOA01015143.1:3067-71561 GCA_014825685.1 Pseudomyrmex cubaensis
AAAAAAAAAAAAAAAAAAAAAGTGCAACCGCGTTGCCTGCCACTTTGGACAGTACATCGCGCACGCTTCCGTGGTTGTGTTGTACATAGTATCGCCGGTCGATTCCTGGATCAACGTACGAATTAATGCGTGTATATTTCGTAAAGGTATCCTTGTTCATTTTACATTGTATCTGCCACTGTAAAAATACGATTTATTATATATAATATCTGTTGTGATTATCAAAAAAAAAAAACAAGGTCTCATTTATTTCGTCAACCGTCCCGCACTAGTTTTTCGAATTCTTTTCGACTCTTCAAGATGCGCTGTTTTTCACAATTTTGTACACGCCGGTAATAAATTTCTATCAGGATTAAATATATTTGTTAATAATTATAATTTTAATATTTCTCAGATACACAGTACGGACAGTACAGTCTGTACAAACGCAACACATACAATTCATGTTTTACACATGATTTTCGATAAATAATAATGTCATATATTAACAAATAATTAATGCAACAGTCTCTCTGTTTGCTTAACTTTAACTGTTCTATTTCATATTACACACACACGGGCAAATAAATTATTGATATTAATTGCAATATGTTGTGTACAATATCGCCAAATTCACGATGATACGAAAAATACACACACGAGCCGTGACACAATTTTACATTGACATTTGTTTAATTATCAAAATTAACATTGTGCATTTTACAAAATACTTGAAATGCAACAAAAATCAAATATGTTGAGTCTTGAAGAAGCTTTTGCAAAATACCCACCTAGCGTTCCTTCACGTTGTTCTCCAAGATTATCTTGCGTTGAACACCCATGCCTGAAACATGCATTTAACATGTCATTGTCTCCCGATCGATCTGCCGTTCAATTTCAACTCACATATGATAATAACAGGTATGTTATACTTTAATTTAAAAATATGGAAATATATTATTATATTTTAAATTTGAAAAGCGATTAAAGAATCTATGAATTCCTCGATCTATTCACTTTTTTTACAGAGCTACTTATTCGCCCTGCTATTTTCCTGTCGTACCACATTGTCGTCCTTTCAAAGAATCAAAGTAAAAAAAAATAACTTGTTGTTGTCTGAAATGGTTTGATTGCACCGGAATACCGGTTTTTAAATGCCACAATAATTGTAGCATCAATTAGCGATGCATATCAAAAATAAAATAATTGGTTAAGAATCTAATAAAGAACGATATCAATGCGAAATATAATAAAGTGTTAAAAATTATTGTAATACAAAGTATTATATTAAAAAATCTATTTAGTTATTTTCAAGACCGCAGGAAAAATAATTTATTGTATATGTAAAAGCCTACAACATGAATAACAGCGCTTTTCTGAAACAAAAGATTGTTAATCGAATCAATCGTGTTTTGGCGAGATATTAAAAAATTTTGACAAAATGTGTAACATAAATTTTCTAAATTTCCTAAAGTAATTTAAAAAATAAAAGCTGTAAATTTTTCTCCGTATTATTTTATTTTCTGGAAAGAAGAAAAATGTCATGTCACAAAAAGACATCGAAGAATATCTCAAGTTCTTTACCACCGCCATGTTATCACCTCAGACCGATACCATTTTATTGTCCGACCGATGGCTGTCCGCCCCCGGAACCGTGTCTTCCTAAACGGCGTTGTTTCCCGCTTTTATGCCCGCCATTGGTAATATCAAGCAAGCATTTAAACAGATAAATATTGAATAAAAGGCAAGAATAAAAATAAAAATAACCGTAAAGTGGATACGCGAGTAATTCCTTTTATACTTTCTTTTTACTGCAATTTTAATGTGCAGCGCACAACCGCAGTGAAACCTTGTATACCACATTTATTTAAATAAAAGAGAGAATACGTCACATACACGTGCGTTCCTTTTTTTTTTTTTTTACGATAACAGGATCTATTTTTGCAGACGTGCAGACCGCGACCGAAACGCTCACCGCCGCCGCCTACTATATGCATTGCTGGACCCTGCCCAAAACGATCAGATCGAGAATCATATTGCCGCCCGTCAACACCAAAAATACCGCCACCAGTCTCCTGCGTTCGATTTTGCATTTGTTACACGAACGGCGGATCAAGCTGCTATCCTTGCTACTGGACCAATTTGTCAACGTGTTCTAGCAGCATCTGCTCCAGAACTACGTAACAATAAGCTCGGCACACAATCGAGAGAGAACTCATGACCACTTTCTAAATTACTTGCAACTGTAAAACGAGTTCGTTGAAATTGTCATTAAACGTATTTTTTGTTCAGTGACGCTATTTTGTTGGTTAAGTCGTAAATATCAAATCAGTTAAATGTCTTTAGCGCGAAAACTTCATTGCTCTTTTTAATTTGTGTTAATGCACAACGCGATGTGTTTTCTTAAAAAAAAACAAAAAAAAAGGAACGTTTTGTTAAGAACAACCGCAATTGTAATTATTGCTTTAATACGTATCGGTTGACGCGTGACACTTCGTCGGCCATTTGGCGTTTGACAGGAGCCGTACGTCTCGCGCGCAAGCAAATCGCTCTCACCAAGAAATTCTATCGAAATTAGTTGGTGTCCGCGGCGCTAATGAGTTTTACAACTAACAGCGCGCCAAGTTTCGAGAGAGTTTAACACTGTTCCAATTTCGTAAACGTTATTCCCTTATACACGTATACGCTAATATAACTTACTGCGCCGAGACGCCGCGCGACACGCTCGAATTCGTTTAATCAACGGAAAGCGTCCAATTACGGGATTAATCGAAAAAAAAAGAATCAATTAATTCTCTCTCGAAAGCTCAATTAATTGAATACCAAAAAGAAAAACAGAAAAAAAAAACAAAAACAAAAACAATCGACACCGCAATAAGTGACAAACGTAGCGAGGCTGTGAAAAACGCGCGCGCGGTGCAAATCCGCAGATGGAAAAGCGCACAATTGAGATGCATTACAGGCGAACCGCCGCAATGCAAGTTCCCCTGCGCGACTCCACTCGGAAAATCCTCTTCCGCCGTGTCGGTATCGCGGTTGACGTCGTGTCGAGGGAAGGAGGGAGGATGGGCACGAGGGGTGTGTGTGTGCGACGAAACGTCGCTCACGGGCAATTTGTTTGGCCGGCGTGCAGCGCGATCGTTAAGCCGATTAACGCAATCACGCGCGAGGCAGATCGGGATCGATGGCGAACATCGTTCGTTTCGTATAATACCCGCATTATCTGTCATTAAGCGCGAGTCGGCCGGCGATTTTACACCGGATCTCCTCTTTCCCTCACTCCGTAGGCTTCGCCGTTTTATTCGTTTTCCGTCCCACCGACGACGCGGCCGCTACATATTTTACGCACACCTATCGCATGCGTGCTTTTTTTTTTCAACTCCGCGCGGAGCTCCGCGCTTAAAAAACCGCCGTCAACACCGACTCTGTATTACACGGACTCGGATGGCCGCTTTCAAGCCCGCACAAAACCGAACGGCCGCGACGACAAAAGTTAATGCCGAAACCGAAACACGTTCGTTAAGAGATAGAGTGGCGCGGCGAATTTTTCTATATCACATTATTATTCTCTACATTTCTTCATTGCTACTTCATTGTATTTTTATTGTCAATTGTTAAGTTTTTTCGAGGATCACAGAGATCATTGTTCGCGCGAGAACAAAACATTTTTTCAGGCGCGCAATTCGCATCTTTTCTGTTTGGGAATTTTTTTCACGAGTGCTCGAGCTCTCTCGACGTGGTAAACTCATTTTTTCTTTTTTTCTCGCCAACATGCGTAACAGGGCTTGGAATATAGGTGGAGAACCGGAATGAGCGGAAAAAGCACGTAGACGTTGCGTCGCTGAGGTAAATGATGTTGCGTTGTCAACGAAAGGCAGGTAACCATCAGGCGGAAAACCCGACGGAATCGCATTAACAATAAGTGCATTAAAGTGAGAGTTTCTCCTTCGAGCGAGGTGAAAGGGAAGAGAAAGAGAAAGAGAGAGGGCGGAAAGGTAGGCGGAAAGGATAGAAACGCCTACGCCGAGAAAGTGCGAGACCCAATTATTCAACCAAATGGGGAGGATACGTTATTTTCCGGACGAGTCGGTCGGTTCCCTTCGTTCCTGTGCGTATCGCGTGTCCTTTCTCGGTCGCTTCCCGAAAAAAAAATAAAACGCTCTTTAAAGCTCGCTAGTTTCCGTGGCTTCGCTAATTGCGTAAAACGTCAAAGCGTTTAGACGGAGGAAAGCGCAGAAACCAAAATCATCAGACGTAATTAGATCGCTCTGGTATTTATCCTTGTTGCAAACTACACTTTTTTTTTACACAGAGAAATCTGAAAGCGTGCGCTTTCTTTTCGCCTTCCTTCTGACATTACGCGAATAGGCAAACAGATAAAGAATTGTGTGACCAACTTCTCTCAAGAGCTTGAAAAAAACCGGACTTTGGATTAAAAAAGAAAAGGGGTTAAAAGATTGCTCGAGATGTCGAGAGTATATTCGAACATAAAGTAACACCTCTAAGGATATGAATTTCTAAAGGGAGAGCGCACGAGAAAGAGAGAGAGAGAGAGAGAGAGAGAGAGCGCTGGTCGTTCAGGCAGATGGCTTCCTTGCGAAACGAGCGAATCTCAAAGGATTAAGTAATTAAAGCTGTAATTAAATTCGTTATCCTCCTAATCTCTTCGGTAAAATTCCTAATTAAACGTGGCGCCTAATTCTATGCAGTTTTAATCGAAACAAAGATATTTGTACATTGACACAAAATATTATTTTGTTCACCGAGAATATAATTATTTATTCGTTATAAGACCGTTTACACGCACACGCGTTTGTATTTATTTTGCGTATTCAAGTTAAATCTAACAATTTGTCGGTTATTTCATTAATTTCGAGAAAGAAATTATATTGAAATACAATTTTATCGAGACACTCGCCCCATTCGCAACAAGTCAGCTCAAAGATACAATCAATACGGTCGGGAAACACAATTATGCTCTTCGAGAACGAATGTCCCGAGGCGCCGAGACAATTCGTCCCCCTCAATCTCGTCCCCCGACGACGACGACGACGACGACGACGTAACGTTTTTACGCGAAGAAGGGCGCGGGGGAACGGCAAAAAAGGGAAACAGAGGGAAACGCACCTGTCGATCCAACGAACGGACGTTCGACAACGAGTTATACTTTTCGCGACGACGCCGCCGAGCCACGTGGGAGTCACGGAGTGTTCCCGGAAATCGACAGAGACTCGCGTTTCCCCTGCGAAAGACTTTCATCCACTTTGGTCGTTTTAGCCGCGGTTTTATCGACGGTAAATCTGTCGCTGACTCGCGTAGTAAGATTTCTTTCGTGAAGTCAGAAGAGAGGAGAGAGAAAGGTGTCACTTCAACCGCGAAGACGTGGAAAACGAAGACGAAAATTAGATCGACAGATTTTGTCTCGCTCGATATTACAAGCGACTCACGTTCCGTGTCGCGAGACAAGTTCGCACAAGAACGAATGGAGAGATCGTGTCCGTTAAATCGCGATGATTCGCAAGATGATTTCACGAGTTTACCGAAGATAAACACATTCAAGATTTAAATCAAGACAGGAGCTAATGAATTATCACACAAATCACTTAATTAATTAACATTATAATATTGAACGAAAATCAAGAGACAGTAGTATCTCGCGCAATAAAGTTGTGCGCGACCGATGCAAAGCACTTCGTGCATCTATTACGCAAAAATGAATAAATTTGACATTTGTGACAAAATGAAATATTCATATTGCAGTACATAGATCGCGTCGATGCAAAAAAAATATTTTTGCTGCAATACTACGTAGTACTACTATACTAAGTAGCGTTTGAGGAATAAGATTTGTCTATGCAAACATCATAATATCGCAGATCGATACATATATCGCATTTCGATATATATCGCATATCGATATATATCGCATATCGATATATCGATCTTCTTTTTGTTCAAACCAAAGAAAATTATACTTATTAATTAAAAGCGTAATGTGACGCTAATGTGACATTATAGTTTCCTCGTATTTTATCGGCAACGTTTCTGCGCAACGAATGTTAAATCTCGGGAATTGAGTCCTTGGCGGAATTGTTTATCAAGAAACAATTGCCTGATGGAAGTGAACGTAGCGCGACCGCGCGCGCTGCGTTTCGAACTATCCAAATGTTTACAACTGCTTCGCTCTCTGCTCGGTGCCTTCTCTTTAATAGACATACAACAGACTGCACGGTAGTTACTCAAGATGCGTAGTTGGCAAGCAAGTCTCTCATGTGGCTGAGCAAACCGTATTGTCTCGTTCCGTTTCCACGCATGCCGAAGAGACGGGTGAGCGGTGGCAAAATGGAATTTAATCGACAATGTGCGTGAAGATATATTATCTGCAATCTCAATTACGCGGAAAATGCAAATTTAATATATATCGAGGCTGTCGAGAGAGAGAGGTCTTTGCGAATAGGATCCCTCACTGAGGAAACCTGCCCCCTCGAGATAGTTGGCATTCCCAAGAGGCTACGCCAGAAGCCACTTACGAAAGCAACGCCGCAATACTGCCGTACATTTTTTAACATCGCCGCACGACACGAGAGAGTTCGATTTTTTTTTTTTTTTTTTTACTTTATAAAGTCACACGTAAAAATATGTTTAAACTGCGTTATCAATCTATATTTCGTCTACAAATCTTATTAACAATAACACGTGTGGGTGTGTGTGTATGTAGAGAATTTCTGAAATTTATCAAATATTGCATATTTTTGTAACACTCACACGTGTGCTCTTGACAGTGATTAAATTTGCAACACATATTCGTGCTAAATGCGAGAAATTCGTATCAATAATTCCCGCGAGGGTGCGCAATATTTTCCCTTGAATTTCCGATTGTCCGGATATAAATTACGCATCGCGCAATTATTCCGGAAAATAATACAAGCACGTTGCGATACACGCGAAATCTCCGGGCCCCTTCTTGCGCGACGAGCGCGTCGGGAATATCAAAGCGCCGATTCTTTTCAAATGAAAATTTGTGCGGCGCTTTCATCCGATATGGCGTATCGCGATTTAAACGACGCTTCATTAAATCCGGAGATCCTTCTCGAGGGTTGACGGACAGCAGAAGGGATTCCCGAATGGATGGATGGAAGGAAGGAAGGAAGGATGGGGAGAGACTTTTGAAAAGACAGGTCTCGTTAAGGCGACGCAGCATTATAATGCCTCGTGCTTGTCACTAATGGTGACAGGCACGCGGCTGCTCATCGGCGTATTATATCGCGTCCTCGTGACGAACGTCATTAGAATGCCGAGGCGCTTACACTTAATAAACTACGAATGGAGATTTAAAATGCAAAAGCGTTTGGTTTTAAATAAAAAATAATTCATTCAATAGAGCGCGACATGATGAAAGTGTTTTCCGTTTATCAAATCAGATGTTTCAATTCTATTTCTCTGAATTTCTCGGGAAGAGAAATAACACAAATGTATTTTAAATGTAGAAATTTGCGTGTTGACTGTGTGTGTGTGTGTGCATCAGAGAGATTTGCGCGTGTCGTATTTTTACGTTATCCTTGACGAAATCGCTGATTCGTCGGTTAATTAGTAATTTGAGAAACTAATAGCCAGGCTTGCTTTAAATAGCAGTGTATTTACAGGATTACATTCATCAAAGGAAGATCGTGTGCGCGTGCATACAATATGGACGGCATTCCAAGTATTTCTCACGCCGCGCTAAGCCTATGTTAGACACACGACGCGCAGAGCGTCTCGAGAGCCGGCGTGTTGTAAAGTTTACCTTCCGCGACTATGTTTTCCTTAACAAGTAATTAATGAAAACTGTATACCCGCAACCTGCACAAGCAGATTGCAAATATTTATTAGTAATTAGCTCCAAAGTATTCGCCAGAGGAATTCGCCCGTCTCGCTGTCATATTGCGTTTCCCTTTCGAGGCGGGTATTTGCAACGTAATTAGCCTCTCGCGAAGTCTCTCAATACGTTCGCAGCCTCTATCGCATCACGTCATACAGGCGTAGCGGATCTTTGACTACATATAACCGTGGAATGTCAGTCGGTATTTTCATAAACCGGTCTTGCGTTACGTATCAATAAATATTATACACGATGAACTATGTTCGCTTTGCCACAAGAGAGGACTACCCACCGAACATCTCCGTTTATTGAAAAGACCACCGATGCGAATAAGAAAAGTCGAGATACTCGGCAGTCCACAGTTGCACAGTCAAAGGAGCAGATCGATTCACGCGAAGGCACACAAGATACTTACACATCATGTTACATAGTAGGAGGCACAAAACGTGTGATTATTACTCCCCTGTGAAATTAAAAAAATCCACTGCGAAAAGGACAAGGCCACAGACTTGGCCAAAAGTCAGATCTCGGATTATTGTATTATCTCGTGCAGAGATAATACAATAATTAATCATAGAATATTTTCATTAAACTTTTCAAAAATATGTTATTCGTATTTACCATAGCATAAAACAATAGAAAAGCGCTTTATCTGTCTCTCATTTTCACGATTAGATTTACATGTCTGGACGCGAATCTTAATACACGCTAATGTGATAAATGACCGCTAATATGCGCGAGGTTATATTCCCCTTTTCCGAGGTAACGCGAGAAACGTAATTAGCGGCAGGGAATCCTTTATCCTTACGATTTAGCGGCGGCGTACGAATATGGGCGGGAGATCTCGGGGATGGGCTACGTTGCGAAAGGGACCGTTCGGTTCCACGCGAAACCAGCCGGGTAAATTGACTCCGTCGAGTTTCGTGGATCCAATTCCGGCAGAGCGGAATCTTGCTGCCGGCCGATTAGGTTTCACTTCCACCGCGATTCCCTTTACACGTAATTTATCCTCGAGCGACCGGCGCGTCCGCAAAATATACACCTGCTGTGTTCCGGCCGAACAGATTTTTTTAAACACGCCTGCCGGGTGTAGCGTATTTTTTTTGTATATATATATAGATGTCGCGAGATTTCGCCGTGTCGTCAGAGCTTACTTGACGCGACAGTCTTACGTGTTTTTTCACTGGAAAAAAAAAAAACGCGAGTTTCAAGCGCGAATTGATTGGAACTTTTTTCTGAATACACAGTCGGCGCGCGCGCAGCCGGCAATTCGCTTGTACAAGTTTTATTCACGAGGGAACAAGTTGGTATTCGAGCCTCAGTGAAAATTTTATTGTGGTAAATTGCCACAAAAGGCAATGCGTGCATAAAGCGTCTTTCTGCGCGCATATAAAACACTCAACCGTGTAACGGGTTTGATAGACGCACAAAGTCTCGCTTGTGATGTGCAGAAAAACGCCGACGAGATGAAGTCGGTGAACGTCGACGCCGGACGTGACTCAATGTTTACCTCTTGTCTCCGCAAGCGACATAAATAGTGACCCATTTCCTATGCCTTGTCGTGCGGCACGTTCTAAAGGGGTGTACGAGCGCTCTTTTGGTTTAACTGATCTCTCGCTTCGCGAGAGTGTGTGTCGACAAACGAAGAAACGCGGACGCGAAACTAAATATCAATACGGCCAATGTTTTCCCATTTTTTCAGCTTTTCTACAGTCACATAATACAAATCTCTCTTCATCTCTTTGTTACATATTTCTCTTATTTTTTTCATTTCATTTCTCTCTACTTTTCAATCACGTGATGTGTCACAAAGTTTTATGTAGTTTTATGTTTATTTACTTAGTTTGCACACACTTTTTTCTTAAACAAGTCGCGTAACGTTAAACAGAAAATTCTGCGACACAAGAAAATTTTATGATTTTTATATATTTTTTTTTTTGTATTTTTATTGCCTTAGTTTTAACTCTATATTTTCTGTTCTTGTTTCTTGTTTGTTAAGCTGCTTCAATTCTTTTTGCTGTCTTCTCAACATTCTCCTCTCTATTCGCACATCTTTTCTCTCATCGTTTCCTCCCTCTTCCTCTACTCTAACAAACTACTTCAAGGACCAGCCGCGTCTCGTCGTACGTGCGCACACCCGTAGCGGCGTCTCCTCTTGTAGTTTACGCGGCGCTCGTTTATCTTCGGGTAGTTTACCAGTCTCGGGAAAGTTCCGGCAAGAGAGGCTCAAGCCGGGGGAATTTCGTCGTGGACCGTGTAGATAGTTTTGAACGGGTTGTGTGTCGGGGATGCGGCGCTCTCGCGCGCGCGACGCCTCGAATTCTTAAGTCGCACCCCGCAATATATTAGGCTGCTGCGTAAGTTCTGTAATTGCCACGCTATAATAACGGAGCAATGTTATTGGCGCCTGAGAACACGCTAAATAATGAATCTCTACACTCATGACGTGATTTTTTATCTCGAGAATTATATAAGAGAGAATTTTTCACGTTTTTTGAAAGAAAAGTCGTGTGATGACAATATTTATTGTCCTTCACGACAAACAGATGATATAATCCCGAAAATTCATTTGCGCATCCAATTGCCTTTCGGAAGGGAAACATGGACCTCACGGACCCCGCGGCGAGTTCGAGACAATCGACCGATTACTTCTCACCCTCGGCGAGACATTTCGCCCGGGGATGATCCCGTCGCGTGGATTTCTTCGCCGATTGTGGATGACGAGCGCGCACACAGTCTTCGTATATACAGACATACCGATATCGGGACGTTGGTGGTCCAAATATATCCACTACCACCTTCGACGGAAGGGCGACGCGCTGTTCTATCGATACACCGATTCGTATTCGCGTGAGCACATATGCACACACACACACGTATGTGTACACCTACGTAGTACATAAGTCCCGAGAAGTCGACCACCTTGAGCCAACGGCACAAACAATCCTCTCATTCCCCGGTATCGCTCGGCGCAGTCCCTCGGGAGCTGGTTAGAGACAAAGGCGGAAATAAATCGCGGCCCACAATGCCTTTCCTTGCGGGTTTCCCCAGCCCCGCGCCAGCGTCTTCGCCGCTTACAACAATGCTCTCGCCGATGATCACCCGAGACTTGCTCCGTTTGTACATTCGCGTCGCGTCCTAAGCGATTCGTTGTCAAGCGTGCGAGGCGATATCATCGATGTCTATATATTGCCAAACAACTCTCATCAACGCAAATTAAAAACTTTTTTTCTACACGCAAAATTCTCTTTAATCTTAATTAAGCTATGTGTGCGAGAAAATATTAGCTCGCCATTTACTCTCTTATTAATTGTTTCAAATTACGAAGCACCATATGCGCAATGAAATGTCAACTTTCTGCGGAATTAATATGTAAATTATTCCGCGAACTATTATGTCACAGGCAAAATAAAATTATTAACTTGATCGGCGCGTGCACGCATGTAGCAAAAGTGCTCTCGAGCGTCATTAATATAGGTGAGCGCAAGTAAAATTATGGAATTGCGCGCAATTGCACGGTCTAGAAATTAGTTTCCAACGTTTCCATTTGTATCACTCGTTCACTGTCACGCCGCGAGAAATACAACTGTAATATAGGTATCGAGGCTCGGACTCCGCGACAGTAACATATTGCGACGGCGCTTTATCGTCATGGATTAGGTTTTCATAGGCAGTAACGTGAAATATCTGGAGCTTCTTTACTGGTTCACAGCCAACAGTAAAAGCCCTATTTCTGTAGCAACCAATAGCAGTATTTTCTCTTATAGACTGTCTCGTGTCTGCTACGCGAAACAGTAATTTACCGCGTCCTATCAAGCGATAATATTTATTCGCGGCATCTGTGACTTATGAGATTCCTACGTGGAACTGGCTGTCTTCCACGCACTCAGTTCTGTATTAATGTTACACTTGATAAAGCAAGAGTTTTTTCTGATAAAATACTCTTGATATATAGACTAAAATTATCGCATGTGTTTAATAAAAAAAGTTTGTTCGACATTCAAGATAATTAATTTCTTTAAGATTCCGCAAGTTCCGTTTGCGTCATTTTATTTTTAAATCTGTTGTCTTTTGTTTTTTATATCTTCAATAGTTTTAGACCAGACGGTAAATGTTAAAAAAAAGTGCGATAAATGTTAGTTTTCCGCGTCGCGTCGCGCAATCGGCGTGAACTAATTTTCCGTTCGGATTTAGCGGACTTTTTCGAAATCTAGTGGGACCATTTGCGAAAGTGATTCGAACATTACTGCCCCGTTTTTGTGCGTCGTCCGCATTTTCCGCCGGCCGTTTTATGAAGCGGAAGCCTACCAAATTGGAACGTCGAAGGGAGATTTACAATTTGACGATCGCGCGCCGCGCCCGTTGAGAACGAAAATCATTTGCGTCGTTGGCGGCTGGAAACCACCGGCTTGCACGTTAATGCACAAACGGGCCGACGTGGCGGGGTCGCGCATTGAATCACCCAGGCGAACGCATTACGCATTCGCCAAACAACTCGGTCATCGTAAATCGTGCCCGCGCCGGTCGCCGCTCATAAATTTATCCCGCTTCTGCTCACGCTCGCTTCCTAAATACTGGCCGGTTACGTCGTTGCGGAATTATGAATTCGCCCGAGATTCTCGGTTATCGAGCTTTCCCGACTACACACCGTCTCGGTAGAAGTCCGAGCTACCTATACATTATTCCGGTTTTGTATCCGCGAAACAATCTCTCCTCTCGTATATCATGTCGCTTTTTGTTTGCTATTGTCCGCGAAAGAATTCGTACAGTTTCCCGCGACACACACGTCGTAGAAAACGTGTTTTTCGATCCCGACCAGAAAGATCGAGCCGATCCAAGACTTTCATCTCGATATTTTTGCAATCGGATCGTAGATATCGGGTTGTAATTTATTATTTGTGCGAGCAGAACGGAGATCCAGAACGGGTCGAGGAATATCGTGTGTTCTTAAATTTCCCGATAACTTCGTCGGCTGTCGCTCCATTCCGAAACGAGATCGTTCGAATACCGCGTCTTCGTCGTGAAACCGTCAAACCGTCTCGTTGTTAGAGACTTATCCGCCACCACGAGATATAACCCGGCGAGCATTCGACGGGACAATCTCATTAAGAGGCGAACCATTATCCGCACGCCCGTCGGGTAATTTAATACAAACGCACTAATTGGAAAACTCCGTCTTTGGACGCGTCTCTCGGACTACGATCGGCGCGCGTGCCGACATGTCGAGCGAGAGCAACATTCTCGAGTTAAACAAAGAAAATAATAATCAAGTGTTTCGCTTGTTCGACTTAAAGTGGCGAAAATTCATTTTCAGAATCCACTTTGAGGTTGCGTGAGTTTGAGCGCGAATTGCACTCGAGAATGAGCGGGAGGGGAAATTTCAAGACGCGCTTTATTAAGCCTGATGTCTACTAATTGCTCTCTCAGATAAGGGACGGCTGCGATATTAGAGCCCAGGGGTAAAGGATAAAATTTCTCCGTGGCCCTCCGTGGCTCGCCATTAAATTTCCGATATCGCGGCGTTTTCGATATTGATGATGGAGTAATATTGCACAGTTGTGTTGTGCTCGGTAAAATCGAATTGCAAATGATTAAAGGGAATAAGATTCAATTCGGACGCGCGCGGATATGCAAATTCGGAAAATGATGCTGACCAAACAAGAGGGAAATGACCATCCGTGACGTTGTAACGTTGCCGTGCATTTTCATCAAACCTCGAATGAGAAGCGCGGGCTTGCGGACGTGGAGCTTCAACAAAATGAAACGTAAATATTGGCTGAGCTGCTCCGGTAGGCCAACTTAAAACTCACTCACTCACTCTCTCTCTCTCTCTTGCTCCGGTCCACCCCCGTATTAATAAAGATGAGCGCATTCCGTACACCCGGCACATTGTACCAACTTTCTGAAACTCCCTTCAACTTGCCGCGAGCGTCGAAGTGCTAACGACGCGGCGCTGATTTCGAAGTGGCCGTCTTCATGGCTCTCTCCACGCATTCGACCCGGTTTTACTTTGTCCCTCTTGAGGAAAGGTCACGTCGATATCGCTCGAAATATTTACTTGAAAAATCTTGAGAGGTCAAGACATTTAATTATTCGGAAACTAAAGTCCCTCATATATCGGGCAAGTTCGATATCCGGTTATATTAATTATAATCATACAATTGAGACAATGTTATGATATTGTAAATTATATGTAACCAGATATCAAATTCGTTCACATATGAGAAAATTGTTTTTCGCCCAATTACTAAACGATATCAACTCTTTGTGCGCAAGAGTTTAGTAATTTGTTCCGCTTTAAAACTCTTTACAGTCAAACCGGCATTCGCAGTTACTGTCATCTCATATAATTTTGGTTTGAAATACACGCTGGTAGTCCGGGAAGTCAATTAATTAATGCATGTACAAACCGTCGCGCACGATTTCTGAGCACGGTGACTAAACTCAGTTACTGATTTCTTGAGTACACAGTAAACAGAGAGATGAGGGAGTAGTTCGGGTTAACCGCTGAGTAATTGCACTTTAACCAAGTTAAATCGTACTCCCGTTATTATCGCGAAGCCGAGATGTTACGCGGCGAGGTCTAACCCGATCAAAGCAGTTCGCCGAAGCTGTTCAGAATTTCTATAGGATTGGTTTCTATAGGTTCCGTAATCCCTGTTTATAACGATACATAACGAAATTACATCCGAAGTTCGAACGTTATATCTTTCATGTCGAGGAAGTCAAACCCGAAATGTTCGCGAAAATAACGAATGACATTTAAATGTCTAATTGAATAAAATAAAAACTGATCAGCTCTTTTGATCTGTTCGTATTCAAAATGTTGGTTACAAAATGTTATTATTAATCGCATAATTTTCTAATGTTGCAAATAACAACAAATCGTTGATTCTACACAGGAAAAATCTGTAGATCGAAATATATTTAGAACGAGATAACATAAGTGACAATGACATTCTGAATGTTAAGGCTGTGTCTCTTGAAACATTATGATTAATGACGGAAGATAACAGATTGCGTTTCAAAAATCTCATTACGTCAATACAGAGTCGGTAAACTGCATTCGATCGGCGTGTGCGTGATTTATCAGTTGCGGCTGTAAACAGTTGCACTATAGAACGCTTATCGCAGAGTCCTTTATGAACTCGCTTATTGTGAGTTCGAAAAAAATTGACCACAGTGAGCTACGGTTGAATAACAGACTTGCTGTGTTATCGAATCGTCTGAAACATTTCATACTGATATAAATTTAGTTTTATAATCGACTTTATTGCGCACAAATTTTAAACTTAGATTGTTTTTCTAAATAAAATATTGCCTGTCAAAATTCGAAATAACACATGTTTCATCGGAAATATATTTTTGCGCAGCTGCGCGTGTAAAATTTTGTTATCCTCCGAGAATTTGTAACCGTTCAAAAATAGCGTGCGTCAAAATCAAGGTATTTTCTTCAACCGCGTGAATCGGTCATAAAAAGAAGAAACGGTCATTCAATTCGCTGTTGCGTGAACGTCTCTATTTCCGCGCGTTTACATTTAAATCGGCGCATTAGCGACTGCAATTTCATTCCAATTTACAATCCTTGCTACGGATTCGTCAGACGAAAGTTCTTCTCGCAGCCGCGATATTCGAGCCCGCAAATGTATACGTGAGCGCACACATATTGCAACACGCGACAAAGTGTTCGGTGACAAAAGTACGAATTTTCGTTGTAATTGGGTAACGCGCGTCACGCACAAATATATATTATATATTTTTTCTTGATATTAATTGTCAATTAAATCGGCATTTAATTCGAATACTGTTTAATTAAAATAATTCTGTAATTATTTGTTCTGTAATTATTTGTGATTATAACATTATTTGTTAAATGTAAAGAACGTGACTTTTCCCTGTTGCTTCCTCAAAAGAGATATAAAAACAAAAAGATAAAGAAAAGTCTGTGCGATTGCACATTTTCAGTGTAGCGAACGTCTCCGTCATAAAGATGTACTTAAAGAAAAGAAAAGAGATAGATAGAGAGAGAGAGAGAGAGAGAAAAGGGAGAGAATGATGGCAAAGCACGGAAACGTGAATAAAATGCAAATGGCTATTACTTGATCTTTGGACGCGGACGAAGCCGGGACCGAAGGGTACTTTCCGAACGACGACGGTTTACTATCTATTACCGGACGACGAAACGATGGCGGTGCTTGCGCAATTACTCGCCGACTGTTTGACGATCTACTCGAGGGCAGAAAGGCGGACGTAGGAGATTGTTTAAAATATTCGTTGAAATGTCCTCAAGAGCGCGCGCACTTCTTTTAGCTTGTTTCTACCAGAACAAATTTGCTTTCCGTCACATCACGATTGCTGCGATGAATAATCATAAATGACGTTTTATTTTTTTACAAATCCTTTCTTTTCTTTTAAAAATATCCGCGTGTTCTCGACAGTTGTCCGCAAATAGAATTAATTGCATAAGAAATGTAAATTAATTAAAAGAGTCGATTTCTAAAAGCTTTTTTTTTGCAATCCGCTACAAAATGTTGCAGAATATTTGTCTCGCACAATGTCACATTGACATGCACTACATTTCAATTTACTTAAATAATATTAAAAAAAATTACTGTTAGATAATTTTTAAAGTGGTTTTCCACATGTGCTTCTTAAACAATTAGTCTAAAAAATATGTTTAAAAAAATATATACGTATATGTTTGCTTCAACTTTCTCTAACGCGCGAACTTTCTTGAAAATTGTAAAAGTCAGCGCGAAAAACACGGAAAGAAACTTTACGTAAAGGCGTCATACAGAGATAACGCGGGGCGAAAGAGTTGGATTAATATCAAGATTTAAGGTGTGTGGTAGATCTCTTGTTGCGGCGCTGGCAACAATAATAAGCGTAGCGCACGTGTGCACAAAAGCTCTACAAATATTTGTCGGAGTTTGGTAAGACTCTCGAGACATCTTCCCGTCTCGAAGGAAACGCTCGAGTGCCGCGATGCCTGCAGAGTCGCTAGAGACGACACCTCCGCATTGCCTCCTAGCTGAGAAATTCTCTTATCCCTCTACCCTCTCTTCTTTCTTTTTTTCCTTGTCATTCACGCTTTTCTTTTGCAGCTCGACGTATTCCGCAGCTCGTTGTTGCGTCTCGAGATAATCAACGTTGCACCTTAACTCCTCTTTCCCGCAAATCCTTATCTCGCATTAAATTCGTTTTTCGCTTTGATTGCAGACAATATTGACATGTTTTTTTATATTGTTACGGTCGCGGATATTTGTGTTGTTAAAAGAAAAGAGAGGAGTTGTTCTTCGCGAGTTGATTGATTCGGGATTTCAATTTGAAATCGGCTCGTGAAGCTTTGATTTCTTTCTCGTCAAATATTCAAGCGCGTGTCGTAATTCATTGTATCGACATAAACATGTGTGTGTGTGTGTGTGTATGTTCATTTATAATTTCTCGCGCAATAATCATCTTTTAAGCCGCGAGTTACGCCCGGACACATAACAATATGTGTATGTAATAACGCGAGAGTTACGCACATGCGAAATATGCGTGGGCGAAATTAAATTGAGTGGCAACAAGGCGTACATATTTGCCTCCGTATTAAAACTCATCGATTTTCTGAGAATGTAATAATCTTTTCGGCTCACATGTGTGCGGCGTGTACACAGTATGTTTTATTGACGTGTTCCACTTCGCGTCTAGTGATGCAATTATTTTATGTACGCTTGTGTAAACTTGTTTGCAGGTTTCAGACCATCGATGACTGAAATTCCTGAACGCGAGCTCGCAGCACGTAAAGCAATATGTAATATAAAGAGATTTCTCAGGTAAACAAAGATAGATAGGCACACACACACATGTAATATCTGAAAATATATAACATGCTTCATTGTTTTAAAATTCTTGCAATTTTTCGGACGACTCGTAATTTCGATATTTTTGAATTTACGCATTAATCTGACAGCCTATTTTTCTCGTTCGCACAGAGCGCAATTACTCCGATTTCAAATAAAAACGGAAATGCAAACGGCGATTATTCGAGTACTCTTTGCGAATGTTGCTTTCAATGAATCAATAAAAAAAAGATGTATTTGAAGATTTTAAGCCGTCACGGCAATTAATTTGGAATTATCTTTTGTAGAATATTGTGTGCATCCGTAATTGGCATCGGACGACGTGCGCGTTTTGTCCGCCATAAGCGGGCCGGTCGATGCGCTCTTTCATAGCGGAAACGTGCAGTTGTTGGCGAACTCGTGCGCGAACCGCTTACTTCGCAATCGCTAATGACACGCCGCTGGCGTACATTAAAATGCACGTGTAAATCGCGTCCATAAGCGGCTTAGAACACGCGCGCGCTCTCTCTCCACTACATATATGCTCGATCGGCGCTCACTGCCACGTGATCGCGATGTCTAATGAAGTCGAAACTGTACCATGTAAGAGGATCATCGGGCGACCGTGGGAGATAAAACAAAAGTGGACTTGCGTCCTACGAGAGAGAATAAAAATCGAACTCGATTCACGTGGGAAATAATATGATCTTCGATACGTCGCGGATGATTTTGTGAATTTTTTCTTGTCACAAAATGCGATTTAGATTTTGTCCTCGATTGTTCCCGCGATATTTTGCAGAAGCGCGCACACAAAAAAGCTCTGTGTGCGTATCAATTTATTAATAAAATTTAATTTATCATAAAGTTTTTGCTGACTACTATGAAATATGCACGGAGTTAATACAGCGCGATTTGACATTAAATATTTCTAAACCGGATATTGATTAAGCTTTAACTTAATTTTAGAACGCGTAACGCGCAGCATTTACACGCTTGAATTGGCATGGATTATTAATGACTCGTGTAACTCACGGTATAACTGGATGATATGTGTACCATCAATGCTTAATAATAATAATAACAACAACAATAATAATAATAATAATAACAACAATAATAATAATAACAACAATAATAATAAGAGGTGTGTACAATGGCAACGATAATAACATAATAGAATCATTAATAATATAACGTGCGTTGGAACATTATGTGTGTGCGCGCAGCGCACAAGATACAACGTTAAATTATGTGAGTATATTTTAATTTATTACCGCGTTCCACATCTAAATTTCTACGTGAAAAGTGTAATAATATTAGTGGTTTTCCAAGCACAATTAAGTAAGACTTGCGTAAGTCGTAAATTATGTCGCAGACTGTGTCTAGCAAAATAATGAAAAAATCAGAGTCGCGCTGCCACTTGATAAATTTATCGAAACCCTAAAAAAGAAAGACAGCAACGAGAGAGAAAGAGAGAGAGCTGAGTCGCACCAAAATTAAATTTTTTCAAAAACAAACAAGAAAGGTTAGATTAAGATATTTAATTCCGTGGAATATCTGCAAACGAAATCGCCGCTTCGTAAATTTGGCCGAGGCTCAACAAGAAAAATAACACACGAGGTACCAGAATTAAATTGAAAAAAAATAGGAAGATCGGAGAGTAAGATATTTAATTTCGCGAAAATCTGTTCGCAAACGAAAATCGCGCGATCGCTCGAAGACAAGTTATAGGTGTCCGCGCAGATATTCGCGTATACGTGCGTATACCGGTTGTTGGCCCGCTTACTTCGAGGCCAACGAATCCGTTCGACGACGAGAGAAGCCGCGAATTTCCCTGGGATAGAATACGTACGGTTTCTGGGCATAACGGGGTGCAGCACGCTTAATCCTTTGGAACGAGTCAATTTCGGTGCGCCACGAACCGAAGGTAAACCCTTCCGATATACTGCGAAGGGAGGTAAAACCCCTTCGGATTCGATATAGGATAGAAGGATTCGTCGTGGAAATATCGGAAATGGCGCTACTCAAAATCTATTGTTTCGTCGTAAAAAAAGCAAGTCGAACAGGTCTCGATCTCAAATCAGTCAGTCTTTCTCAGTTTACTTCTTTCGGTTCTTGATTTTTCTCGACAGTTGAACGGAAGGATAATACGCACACACACACACACACACACACACACACAACAGAGTTTTTTAAATTGTCGCGGACTCGACACAAGAAAATCCCCGCAGTTTGCTGCGCTAATTTACAATATGAGTACTTGAAATAACGCGATATCATCACATTTTTGTCGGAGAAAACGCAGCGCGCGTGATATCGCGCATCTCCTTTTCCCGTAAACGCAGCAAGTTTTTAATTAAAAACAGAAGACTCTTTTCGCGTACTTTTAATTAATTCGCAACATCAATAGCGGGCAACTTGTTTAATATTGACGGAGGAGCCGACCCGTGATATTGACGTTACCCCGTCAAGGGATGCTAATTACACGAGAATAATGTAATTGAAGGCCGATCACAAGCATCCGGCTTACATTTAGCGCATTGACGCGTTGCGCTGTTTGAATACAAACACGCCGACGCGGCGGGAAAACGAGCATCGAATTTTCACGCATCATACGCGCCAAAATCCCATTCTCCTCCCCTCGTTGATACACCCGCGAAATACAATACAGGAGAAAAAGCAAGTAATTACTTGCTGCGGCGGTAGACGCGGCGCCTCAAACCATCCCCGTAATTTAATTCATTATCGCATTAGCGTGGCTGAAAGTTTTCCCGACCATTATCATTCTACACACATAGAATTACATTCGCGAAACTGACTGAGGGGAGATTCCGCGAGTTGCCGAAGCAACGTTGCTCATTAGGGCCGGCTTTACACGCCGCGCAACCCGACGCAAAACTGCAAAGGTTGGATGCGCAATCTATTGCGTTGTGTTTTGTGCGTAAACTCGACCGAGAAAAAGTGTTGGAAGTTTAGATGAGTCGCTCTTGTGTAAAATTATCAAATCGCGAAATATCCCGCGCACGTGTATCGATAATAAAGTTGATTAAGTAAATAATTTTTTTTGTAGATACTACGTATGTTATAAATCATTCCAAAATATGTCGAATGTGTGTAACGCAACTGTATACGCGCCATGTTCACCAATGTTCACAATAGAAACAATTTCCGCGTTTAAATATACATTTTTTTAATAATACGTTTTGTAGTGCCCGTGTTTTCATTTAAGTACAACCGTTTTATGTGCTGGAATTGTATCGAATTTATTAACTGTAGCTTGATTTTTTAAACAATTCACATTTAAAAAAGTGCTATGGCGCAAAATTATCTTTTTGCAACGGAAACATCGTGTCAAGATATACACATTGTGTTTATGAAACACAAATGTTATAAAATTTAAAACTATACTAGAATAGATATTTTTTTTTGAATCTGTCTTCTAATTTTTTTTGAAATGATAGATTTGTTCATGTCGAGCGCATCTATATTTGCTTTGATCAATTCCACGAATCTCGCGAGCTATTCATAATCATCCTGTACACGCCATACGTTGTTGCGCTCGCTGTCAACCAGTCACGGTGGTTATTATGACGCGGCGAAATATTTCCACGTATCAGTCTTGTTAGATTAATGAAGCCGTGTTTTCCGGTTTTTTCGGTGCAGCCGTGATCCGCATTGCCGCGCCCGAATGCTGCTCGAACTCGACCGCCGCCAACGCGAACAGAGGAGGAGGAGGAAGAGAAGGAGGGTGGAGGTTGTACGCGTGTACTGAAACTTTCGCGAGCCCTCGGGCTTCGGAAAAACGAAGCGGAAAAATGGCCCTTGCAACCACCTGATAATTCGATTGTTCGTCGACGAGCACGATGTTTCTTGCGCAGGCTTGGAATTTTGCAGCTCCCCTCGTCCCCCCCCTCCCGCCGGTGCTTACCGATTCCCTTTGGCGGCCAAAGCGCCGTTAATTATTCCCGCGGCGCCTTAAGGCGAATTTACACGGCTCGCTCTTGACGATCATCCCGGATAAATCGACCAAAGTGAATGCGTTGCGCGAACAAGGTTTTTTGTTTTGGATTTTTGTTTTTAAGCCGCGCACGCGGAAGGAAAGAGATGCGCGGTAAAAGCTGAGAGCTTTTAATAATGATGAATCTAATTAGCGCGCTTACACACAAATTTAAAAAGAGAGACAAATCTCTGATACTCTATAATTTTATTTTACTTAACTCTGGTGTTTTGATCTCGTAACACTCTGACATGTGTAATACTACGCGAAAAGAGCAACAAGAGAATCGCTCGATTCAACGTTAATCCGGACAACAGTTGATGCAACTCTCCCTTCAAGAGTGAGTCGCGCAGTACATTCGTTTTCACCTCGTTAGTATTTTACGGCGCGAGAGAGTCCGACTGCATCGGGTCAACTTTTTCTTCCGCGCCGCCATCGTTCTCCTTGTCGTCGCGGTGCCATCCCCTGATAACGCATTCTCTTTCGCGGTCCGCGACCGCTGCCGGAATAAATCCCGGACGGGCTCGTCAGCGGGATTTTTTCCGAATTATTCCGCGGAACAGGAGGAACTCGGTGCCGCCCGCGCTAATCCCGCATAAACCGTCGCGACTTGCGGCGAGGTATTTTACGCGGTAGCTACGTAATGCGCGTAACGGCAGATGGAAAATCTAAAAATGCGGCGGTCGCGGGATAAGAGAGAAAGGATGAGCGAATGAACGAGAGGGCGCGTGAGCGCGTCCCGACGTCGATATTTGAATGAAAAATGTTGAATAGACAAGCGAACACTTTATTATATGCGTGTGAATTCTGAAATAAAATTCTTTTTTATTCTACGCGTGTTTCACGTTCTTCTGTCCCTCGAATACTCTGGCGATGTTTCACATTTTGTTTTACTAAAATATAATTTTTGTACATACGCGTTTATAAAAAATAAATAAAAAAAACAGTTTGACAGCTGAGACTGTCTTTCCCTTTTTGTCACTTTAGGGGTGAAAACGGATTGCGAAATATCTCTCGGGAGTATTTGCACGGAAAGACGTGATTTGGATTTTGACATAAAAATGAGAGAGATATTAATTATTTATTAATATCTCTCTTTTAGAAAAAGTTGAAATTGACATGTATTTACAATATATAAAAGTGATATCTCGCGTTCGACAATTGTCGTATTTTCATGAAAGGATATAAAAGTACACGCGATTCAATTGAACATACAAAAACTAAAAACTTAATTGAACGATCGTTGAACGCTCGCCATCAGATGACGGATAACACATTTGCAATTTCTTTCCTGATTGACAGATAATATATTTTACATCTATCGTATGTACACGGCGGTTTTGCAGCATCCATTAGCAGATTTCACCGTGCGGCGCTCCACCGCTGAGCGAATTCATTTAATGCTGGAAAATAATCCTTTATAATCCCCTCTCCGCAAAGACCGCCCCTAAATGAGGGTGAACCCTTCCATAAGCTTTTCATGTGCTCCGACGTATTTTAAAATAAGTACTACCGTGCCTCGGCAAAGTGCGTTTGCGCGATTAGTGTGTTAGTAACTTAGTTGTTTCATATTTATGCGTGCTCGCCGTAACTACACGCGTATTAATATGTAATGCACTGTTTGTTTAATAATACGCCGCAGACGCGCGCACGTTTGAGAGAGAAAAAGAGAGGAAAATTATAAACAAGCACATATAATAAAATTAAAAATATTCTTACAACCTAAAATGCATTAAAAATAAATGAAAATATGATGGATTGTTATTGAAATTTTCCGCGTGAAAGAATTCTGTCTATGCCTCGTAAAAAGATTGCTGCCGAAAGATTCATGGCCGTGTCAGATGATAGGTTAAGCAGCCAGATTTTTCATGTAAATTTTCGCTATGTTTTATTTTTTGAAGCACCGGATACTCTGAACATGTTTATAATTTTATCTCCGTGATGTTTAGCAATTACCAAATTTATATGCAAATGTGTTTTTATCTCTTCATATAGCACTAGCAATGTCACTATCAGGGAGAGTTTGCTATTATCTCTATTTTAATTACTTGAAGCACATTTACTAATTATATATTTAGTAATTGTATTCGCTAAAGTAATTTTAAATGAAAACGAGTAAATTTCTGTGGTATATCGTCTTCGCGAATGATCTAAAAGTTAAAATGTGTGAGAGATGATTACAAACGGTTGATAAACACAAGTTTTTAATCCGCGATTCGGATATGAAAAACTCAATAAAGTGCGGAAGATATGAGCGTTCTAAGTACACAAATTTTTACGGAAAGTATGCAGAAGTGCGGCAACGAGCTCGGTACGATTAAAATTAAAAGGACGCAGAAATCATGTAATTTCCGCTGGCACATATATTTAGTGAAAATTTTTATCTTAATTAATATAAAGAGCATATTTTGTATCGCTCGCAGTTTTGCCCGAGCAATTCATAAACAAATTTTTCCGCATGTTCTTAATTAAATGTTGCGACAAAGTTTCGCAAGCGTTACGCAACGCTTGAGTTTTCAAAATGGAAATAGAATAATTTTGCCAACATTTTCTTTCACCGCATTAATTTAAAAATGTGTAGACGTTGTGTGTGTGCGTCTAAGCGTAACGCCCGCCATCTCGCCGGCGTTGCCATTACAATGCGTCGGACATCGTAATAAAGACAAATCGAGATTCGCAGAAGGTGCGCTCATAACGAAATTTTATTCTGAAGGATCGATCTTCCTTAAGGAGAGCATCGACGATGTAAACGAGGTATGACACGAGAGAAATGAGCACTCTGAAATCAAGGGGATCTCGGGAGTCGTGGAAGCGATCAATTTTATTTTTCCCGGATATACATATGTCGCCCGTAAATTTCACGCATCATGCCATTAGGCATGAGAAAAATATCTGCGCGAGGGGAGATATTTTTCTACCACTAAAAGCAGAGAAAATACAGAGGAAAAAATTTTTTCAACTTTTTAAAAAATATCTACGTTAATTTTTTTAAATAATTGATAAATATAAATTTTTTCTCGTGCATTAAAAGAACGCGCGCATGTTTTTCTATCGGTAAATGTATAATTGTCGCTTTGAATTTTTTTTTACGAAGGAGCGAATAATTACGTAATGCCAAAACAATATAGACTTTCACGGTATTCGTCTGTAAGCGCTTTACATTTTCGCGGAATACGCTCTAATGACCAGACGCCGAGCATAAAGTCCGAGATAGGCTTTGCGAGCAGTTTCTGATTGAATAGTAAACTGAGACTCATACGCTCGCATTAGCGCACAGAGAATAATCCCCCAGACGCAGCTGCCAACATCTATATAGCCGCCGCTCCCTTTCAGTCACTATCTGCGTAGCAATATTGCGAGCAGCCAATTACCGTAGGGCAACGGACGTCAATTATAACGACTCGCTCGCAACAGGGTAGCTAAGTCGAAATGCAAATACGACAGAGCAGACAAGTCGAATACAAAGAAAATGGTAGCGTCTCTGGTTACATGAACTTGATTCGTCGCGAGATAGTTTCAATTACAAAAATACACGCAAATCGTCACAGACATTAGATAATACTTGACTCATTTAAAAAGTTCAGAAAAATAAATCATTTCTATATATTTCTATAATTAATCTGTGTCACACTTTTAGATAAATTCAAAAAAATCTCCTCAAATCAAAATGCATATTTTCTAACTTTTCTTTTTTTAGTATTTAATATTTTTTACAACAATAATTTTTCTATTTTGTTGTAGCTCGTGTTATCTTTAGAATTACACGCCTTTTTCTCTTGCAACTTTACCATTTTATAACTTTACCATCTTTTTTCTTGCATTTTTATAACGACAGAAATTGAGTACTGATGAAAGAAATCAAGATGGAAATTTCATGAGAATATGCAAAAAGCGGGATTACCTTACCTACTGTTGTAAGACGGAAGTAGCATCCCGTCGACGGAGATGTCTCGCTGTTATTCGTTTTAAACGAACGAACATTGATGTTCCCGCGGGTATTTTATTGCAATGGGAAATATAAAAGCTGAATTAAGAGAAATAAATAAAATACGATGCCAACAAAGATTCAACAAAACTAAAGATCAGATTATTAACTAATCGATAATAGAAAGTATAAAATAATATTACGTGCAATAATTGCAATTGCGCAACACACTCAACTATTTCTCCTACAACTTATTTCGTTATACACGAAAATCCTACATTTTCTGTGACGCGTGAATTTCGTGAAAAGCCATTAATATTTCTAACAACTTGCAACTTCTTGTAATTTTGCTAACAGCAAAATTAAATTAACTTGTCGAAACATTTTGATTATTTTGGCACTAAATAAATAAATCCACAGAAAATTTTATCTCGACGAAAATTTAATATCTCGACGAGGAAAAAAATCAATTACGCCGTTTATAGAGAGACTTTGTCAACGAAACCGGTGTAAAATTTTACTTCGACTTTGGAACCGACCAAAATTTAGGGCATTGAGTGCAAACGTTTGATATACTACATGTTTGCTGAAATTATATTTGAAACGTGGTTTATACAAGTCTTTTCCTATCGTGCATGCTGCGCTCATGGATTTGCGGCATGTACGAATTCAAGCGCGGCAAGCGTATTTGCAAAAGGGAAAGCTTATATTCGCTTAATTTCAGCCGTATTTGCGTTAATAAAGTTTCGTTATTACGCTGTTCCTGTTTATTCCGTTTTGAAGGGAGTCGAACCTATGCTCGAAGGATAATTTGTCTGGTAATTTCTCGAACGTGCTGCAGGCGATGCATCGCGCTGGTATACGCACACGCGTGCCGACACATTATTCCTAATATCCTGATCCTTTGACATAATATTCGGAAATTGTTTCACGTAGAAAATTTCGCGCGAGATAATTTGGACAAAAGGTTTGCCCGTGCAAATGAAATTAAATTCGAAAATTTTATTTAGTTTTCGAAGCTTTATAAAAGGTTTGTTTATTAACGGTACATTCTCCCGATGAAAATGTATCTTTTAAAAAACATTTCGATAAAAATGTATTAATTTCAAATCTGAATTTAATTCCGCCCGTGTACGGCAATATCAGAATTAAATGAAATATATTGATTTTAAGAGAAGGTTAATAATATAACACACGGTGTGTTCTTCTTTTTTTGTTGTTGCAAGTAAAATTACTATAATTTTATATACACGACCGCAACGCTTGTGAAATAAATATTAAAAATTGTCATTGCCAGACGAAAAAAAAAATAAAATGGAGTTTTAAAATCATTTGTTTATACCGAGTTTTCAAAAGTGGCCGGAAAACAATGAATTTCTGACAATGCATCCGACTTTTTTCGAGCTCTCTTCAAAAGCTTCCTTTTAAGGAATAAGCTCTCTAGCGAATTCGGCGTGCTTCATAAGTTGCCAGCCTCATTTTACAAGTTAAAGGATCCGGTTACTCATTGTGAAAGCGTCTAAATTTAATGCGAGCAGTATTCCGCCTGCCTCTCTTCTTAGAGCGCGTGTTGTTAACAACGATTGAACGTAATATAAAGTACATTACGCGAAGCGCTAATGATCATCGTTCAATATGATGCGCCAAGTTATTATCGAACTTTAATAATTGATAATTAATGTGAGACCTATTAGTAACAGATGAATAATGCAGAAACAGCACGCAAATGTCTTTTCTTGAATATGAAACGTTAATATAAAGCAAAAAAACAAAATTGTATCAGAATATTTATACACGAAAAAAAAAGTTTTGTTAAAATAAAAATACTGCAACTCTGTGTAAATGTGTGAATGGCAAAATGCCTGAATTCTCGATAGAACGGAGCACACTGGAAGTCGGTCAAGGAAATGAGTTTCGCCGAAAAGAGCTTGCTGACTGTTGATTCTTTGTGTCGTAGAAAGAAGAGAACAGCGACCGCTTCACGGGGGCTATCGAAGGTATCTTCTTCCTTTGTTTTTCTAAACGTTTCTCCATGCGGCGTCGCGGGCCGGAGGAATCTCAATAATTTCTCGTAAACTGCAACGTCGCGTCGTCGCCACCGGCCGTAGTGAAAGGCGTCGGAAAGAAGCCTCGCGAAGAAAAACGGATGGCCTCTGTCGTCGCGAAGAAACTCATAGTCGGGAGTGGGAATGTCGGTCTCTCCTCTGTTATTTAAAGCGAAGTATCATGCTTTCGCATACAAAGATTTCCCGCCGCTCATTTTAAATATAAGAAGGAAGAGAAAATCCATCTCAGTCCGTCTTACATTGCAAACACAACACATTCTGTATAATACAATTAACGCGTCAACATTTTGAAATTGTTTTTCACGTGTACGATAAAAAACAAATTAGTTAAATTATATCAATTAATAGTTATATAATTTATAATTCGATTTAACATCGATATTTTATTAGCGGCTATGTTTCTTTTCGTTTTATTTTTATTTTACGACAGCTGTCTGGCCAGTTTTACTGTCGCACTACTAGTACAATTATTATCTCTCTCTCACAACTATCGAATAACGAAAGAACACGAAAAAGACACTCGAGATCTGTAACACTAATCCATTAAGCTTTTCTACTTCGCCTTTTATTCAATTTTTCGTGTCAAGCCGCGGTCGTAATTAGCGGTAATTAGGTGTAGAGTCGCGGCATCGATCAACACTTAATTAAGCTGAAGAACTCGTCGCGCGAGAATTGAGCCGTAAAACGGGAGCTTTTAACGCCCTCCTTAAAACTCGAGTGTGGAATATCCACACCCCGTCTCCCTCCCTTCGTCGTGTTCGAACCATAATCTTTCACGCCTAGACGTGAAGAAGAGGGTCCGATATTGCGATAGTAGCGAGGTGCCGGCTCGTCCTCGTCTTAAGCTTATCGCTCGTTATCCCTACAACTGCCGGCACTTTGCATAATAAAACACTACGTATGCCGAAGTGCCGCGGTAATTCCGGTGACCCGAATTATAAGGAACAATGAGATCGCTTCAATTATCCGCCGCCAGGCTCGTTTATCCCCATCTGCGTTTTGTTACGCTTCTCTTATCCTCCTCGTATTTTTTTTTTATGCCAACGAGTCGGCGAGTGTGTACTCGCGCTACGCATATCGAGAAAATGTACGACTTCGCGCGCTCCGTTAGATAAAACGCTTTATCGTTTCGGTTGAATATCATTTCGCTGTAATTTCATTTCTTTAAGCACCTTATTCCGCAAAAGAGTCGGAGTATCTTAACGATCGCGCGTTTGTAGTTGCGCGAGAACTCGCTAAAATCGCGCCCAAAATATATACCGTCGCGGATCGGCAGAGATTGCGAAGCGGAGATTGTGCGGAGAACTGCTCGCGGAATAATGCGAGAGAACGACGTCCTTTCCGCTCTTTATTCCGCGTGATAAACGCGGAAGCAGGATTTTAATCTCGCCGGTTTTGACGCGATAATACGTACACATTGTGAACAACGCGCTCTTGCATTTCAATAACTAAAGCGGGAGCAGATCTCTGCAGCAGTTCGCGTAATCATTCGACATTCGGCTGTGTACGGAATGCGCGCGAACGTTAGACACGAAGGAGAACGTACGTGTCTCATCCACCGTGAGATCATTCGAGCGAGATGAGCACTCTCGGTTATTGCAAGTAGAACAATGATCGTAGCCGGGCGCGACTCCAGTAGTTAATGGTCCGGGGGTCTGCGAGGTGCAGCGAGACAAGAAAGAGCGGGAAAACTCCGTCTCCTTTCGCCGCCGTTAAGCAGCAACTACGTCTGAATCCGTACGTTTGATAGGAGGCATTCGCCCGTGAGATAATTCAAGTGTTATTCACGAACGAGTGTTGTTCGTGAGATGACGGTCTCGTCATCTCACAGTCTCGTCTCACGTTGCGTCAATTGTTTCGAAAAAATAAACGTTATCAATTAAGAGAAGTCTCTCAATACCGCCGCGTTTATATAGAAAAAATAATTACAACAAAATATTTGAAAACATATCTTAAAAATTAAACACTGAGAATTATTGTTTAATATTTATTAATTATTTGATAATTTTGCCCGAGATATCACACCGGGAAAAATTTAAAAATTTATCTTATCTTTTTAGAATCTCGGACGTTGATCTCGCATTCGTCTAAAAAGAAAGACATTAAAATCGAAAAACTTATCTGAAAACTGATAACGTTCGCGCACTTATATTCTTAAAGTTTAATCTGTTGTCCGTTCCCGGAGTGCAGAGCCGTGCTTTGTGAATTATGCAAGCCTCAAGAGCCTGCAGCGTGTGTGTACGTGAAATAGAAAAATCACGCACTCCTCCGGTCTTTCGTAAGGATCGTGGGAGAAAAGCGATACGCGCTGCTACATGAAGGGTGGAAAGAAACTTTTCGAATCTAGTCTGAATTATCTCTGTCCATTCTAGACAGGACATTTCCGTTATTGCCATCTCCCCTCCTCCCCTTCCCTTCCGCCAATCTTTTTTAATGCATCGAGCTTGAGCGGACAACTCAGACGCTTAAATTGCTTCGTTAAATCGACGAAGGCGCCGTCACAGTCTCTCCCCATGTCTTCGCGGTATACATTTTCTCCCTTTTCCCTTTCCTCTCCTCCCTATATCTTTACAGTCGTCGTCAGCGGCATCGTCCTCGTCGAAGAAACATCCGGATAAAGAGAGGAAAGCATGAATAATGTAATCCGTATAATATCAGACAGCCAGCAAGGCTTGACATAACCAGATATAATACGAGGAAAGGTCCTTCCTCGTGGGGTTAATAAACCGCGAAAGAGAAGACTTCCATGCGACAGACATTCTCTCACTCGATTCGATTCACGGAATCCAAATATTATGACTTTCCTCTTTTTGTTTTTTATTAACGCGTTTACGGTAACCGAACCTATAGTCAGCACCCCTCCAACGATTGGCACTTATTGATTTTTTTTCTAGTTGATGATATTTTCTATGATTTTCACTTGACATCAGAGTAAGTTAATTTAAATTTAAATTTAAATTTTAATTTAAATTTTTTATGGCAATATTTTATTTTAGAATCTTTTAGTTAATATTTATGCCCGGTCATTTACATCTTATCGAGAGATTTACTTTTTGCTCTCGCGAATGTTTTCGTGTTTTTTTGCGAATGTGTCCGAGTATATTTCAGAGTCTCGCATAACTCAGGCGATTTAAACGTCGCGTCGTCGATATAGCGGTCGGGACGCTCCCGGATATACAACCGACATTAATCCCAACCACAAAAGGCTGCGACTGCGTCAGCGAGTCTCGCGTAATCTGCGATTCTCAGCGCCTGGCGCCCTCGTCATCGTCGTCGTCGTGCTCGTCTCGTCGTCAAGTGTGTACACTACTCCGTAGCGAGGAGAATAGTGCCGACCTGCTCTCTTCGTGTTCTTCACTGCAGACGATGGAAATTGCTTGCTCCTCCGTGAGAGGATCGTTCGAACCATGTGCGCGTTGCGGTTTTGCGGCGCTTTTCGCAGTGCGCGTCGAAAGTGATAAATATATTACGACATAGCTACATTAATCGCGATTAATTGATATAGCGACCGATCAAACAATCGTCGCATTTTTTAAGGACTTATTGATGTTTGATCCGAAGGGCAATACTCGATTCCGATCGTGCAATTTTAATTTTAACGTGTATATATGTTTTAAATAACGCGTTTGTTGAAAGATACGTTCGTAGAACAACTTTCACCGCCGTAATGAAGTCCATCGCGATTTTGCGACACATCATTAATAGTTTGTAACGCCGGAACGCGACGCGCATCTGTGCGCCGCGCCGTTATTCCGCCACGGTGGAGAGCGCGGCGCGGAAATTCTCTTTTCCGGATAGGCCGTTACCTATCGATCGATAGCCGATGATCGCGAAACCAGATGTGCGCGGGGCCGGGAGGACAGGGGGCGGGGAGATTACGTTAAACCGTCGGGGTGTTATGAACCACGTAAGACGACTCGCAATTCGGGACAATTTCGGGTTTAGTGGTTTCTGCTATTTGCACGGGAAATTGCGCCTGCTGATGTCACATCCGTTAACCCTTCTCTCTGCGCGCGGAGACCAATTGTTCGGCTCGCAGCCGAACGGATTGATCATGGATATAGCACACGATGGTGCGACCGTGGTTCTCGCACTCGCAACTCGGGCAAGAGAACCGGACTGGAAACGAGAAAATCTCTCTCCCCGTCTCTCTCTCCTTCTCTCAAATACCCCGTGAGGGGGTACTTGACATCGTTCCCCGTTGACAGCCCCTTATTTGAAGCACACGATAGCTCTTGTTTTCCTATTTTCTAGACCCTCTCTACGCGGATCCGTTCAGATGTTTTCTGATCATCTTTCTCTCTCTCTTTCTCTCTCCCTTCTCTTTCTTTTTTGCGTGTTATTAGCTAACACTTAAAAAAAATTTGCTGCAATTCCGTTATATTGCATTTCGACATGCAAAAAGCACTCGCTGTTACTATCCTTTCGGAAAATCAGTTCGCGACAAATAAGAGTACTCCGATTAAGGACTGTACACGCAATTTGAGAGAAAGCCGGACGCGATAAAATCGGTTGTGTTTTTGTTGCTAGCATCTCGAAAAGAGCTATTCTTGTCAATCGTCACAAAGACTCGCGTTTCGCGAAAAGCAACGCGGGATAAAGAACCAAACATCTTCATTAATACCGAAATCCTCTCTCCCGCGTTTGCATCAACATCTAATCAGAAGATATACCGAGCGAACGCGCACAGAACTTCTCGTTATTTTGCACTCTCCATATTTTTTCACGGCATTACGCGCGGCGCGCGTTCCTGCACGTCTCTTCTCGAGGAAACGTCGGGGTAAAACCAATTCAATTAACTCGTCCACTTCGACGTCGCGCGCACAGAGGTATCCGGGAGCGTCTCTTTCGGAAAAGCCGCTCCCCGTCTTCGTGCTCCGCCTGCGACTGCCGGGCGCGCGCTTTGGCGACCAAGTACACGTCGTCACCAAATGGAATAATAAATCACTCTCTTAACGGCGAAATATCGCGCAGACGGTCGGGATTTTATGCAACCAGTCTGCAGAATGCATATACTCGGATGCATTAATAGCAATCTCGTTGCATTCATATCCAGCTGACTTAATGGGACGTACGAAGAGAGAAGCGAGAGAGAAAGAGAGAGAGAGAGAGAGAGAAAAGAGAGAGGAGGACGCATAAAGCGCGGGACGTAAAGGGTAAAGGTGCGAGAAGGAGAGAGAGCCGACGAAGGAGGGACGGCGGAGGAGACAGGGACAGAGAGAGAATTCAATTCCACGGTCGATTATGCAGCCAGTCTGCCGGATTACTGCCGGTACGCGTTTCCGTTTTGCGCCGATGAAGGGATTACCTTGCGTGTACATATATACCACGTCCGTGCACGTCGCACGTGCGTAGACGAGACGTGTACATGCGTGTGTAAGCATATACATATATATTTTACATAACGCGGACTGTTTTCCCCTCGCCCAACTGACACTGTGCAAAATGCAAGACCAAATAATTACGTCGAGATGTGATAAACACACGTTTTAAATTATAACAAAAGAAACAATCGTTGAAAAATTATAGTTAAGCTCTTTACACATTTTTGCTTCTGGAAAGCTCGAAGAAAATAAATTAATTAATGGAAATACATGTAGAACATATAGAATTTTAATAAAACCACGCGAAAAAATAACAAAAATAATTTGTGAAAAGAAACACGAAAATTTCGAAATATCAAGTCGACAGACATAAGGTTTTAAAGAGTATTTTCGTCGCGCGGGAATGGTGACCGCGTTCCGGTCGATGCAATATTTCTAGCCCGTGGTGAAACCGCGCGGGACATACATTCTCGCCGGGAACGTTTATTAACGCTTTTTCTACTTGTTAATTTCAAGTGGCGAAATTGGAGCGCTCCATTTGCACTGAATCAACGTCAGCCGTACCGGCGATCTTTCGCCGCCGAAATCAACGGCGTTCAATGCGATAACTCTTGCGACACTCGCCGGGACAAACAAAACAACATCGGCAAAATATTCCGAGAGTCAATTCGCTCGCGTTCTTTCATTTCGGAGTTCCAAAATTTTCGCGTATTTTTCTCAGCGAATCTTTGTAGAGGTGCGAAACGCGCGACAATCAGTCGCCATCGCAATTTACGACGTGCAATAAACTTTTACCGCGATCGTCCCTTATTACAAGCTCCAATTTCTGGCTGAGAAAAAGGAAGAAACAGCCGAGAAATGGACACTATGCATTTTTTATTTCACTTAAAAAAAAAAAAAAAATCAAATCGGCAACATAAAAAGCGAGCTTCTTACATGCATATGCATGAGATTGTACAATCTTTTCAAGTAAAGTCAAAAAAATACAAAGTCTTTTTCAATAAAAAGCGACTTACTGTCATTTAGATCGAGAGCAGAAGCGCAATTTCGACTCGAGATAGTAATGGAAATTCCTGAAATGTTTTTCCCGACAATCTGCAGATATATACACGTACGCGAACTATTGCGAAACCACAGACACACACACGCACACACCAGCGTTACTTTTTTTCCTTTTTTCCCGCCTTGCGCAGCGATAACCGCAGGAGTTATCATTGTTCAACTTGCTCGCGCTAAAAAAAAAAAAAAAAATACTTATTTTTCCGCGGAAGGTTGTGAGATTCCATCGGTTTTGTGTGTGCATGCAGTTGCGCGCGCACACATACACACATTTTCTGCTTTTTTTTCTATTACTTACAATCTTGCTCGTTTGATAATCGAAACGTCTCCGCGTGTGCAATTTAAACGGCAATTAGTAACGCATTTCAATATATTCCGATTATTACGCGGATGCTCTGTGATATTAATTACATAATTAAATTAAATTTATACCACGTACGTGGCGAGATATATCAGAGGCACATGATTCATGTAATACAGTCTGCAGTTAATTAATGCCCGTGTTAGCGACGCTTCCGAGCGCAAGTATCTCCGTGTGTTTAAGTGATAAGTAATATCACACATTTCTCTTTTCCGTGTATATATATGTACATCTCGATTTTTAATTAACTGACCACAGGCATGTGCGTGTGAGCTTTTATTAGGATTACGCGCGGCAAAAAGAACTTGTTTCCGTTTTGCATTGATAAAAAAAAAAAGAATGTCCATGTAATTTACTAATTACAATTCTGAATGCAATGAAAGTTTTATCCTTATTTATTACATATTTGAGTGTAATATATTTTATGAAATATTATCCGAACACATCACGTGCGTGTGATATCTGATTTGATACGCAATATATCTGTGGCACAAAAAAAATTCACAATTTTCTCGACATCGCGCAAAAAATTCGCTTCTTTTTTATACAATATATTTCAGCAATTTTCTTTCTTCCCTCCTCCCTCTTTCTCTCTTTCTCGAATAAAGCGATACCTAGTACATTTAATCGGCTGGGTTAATCCTTTCCTGCGAATTAACTCGGAGCAATCGTATCGCAAACGAGAGACGTAAAGAGCCCTTTCTGCGCGAGAGTTTCGGCGAAGTAAGGCGAGATGCTCGCCTATCGTTAACCCTTAAGAGAGCCGCGGGATTTCGCGTTCGAACATTACGATACGCCCGTGAGGGATGTTCCTCCAAGTCCTCTCTCGCGCGCGCGCAAGAAAAACGGGGAAGGAACAAAAAATTAAATCCACGACGGTAAATGGAATTCGAACCGTCGAAACGACGCGTTTTATCGCGTTTTCCTCGAAATTTATCGCTGCAAAATGGCTCCGGCGGATATCTCTGTCTGTATATATCGATTGCATCGCGCGGCTAGAAAATCGCCAATTGTTATTATCGGCTGTTCGCGCATCGCGCGCTGTCAAGCTTTACATTCACACTTTTGACGAAAATTCGCGCGTTTTTTTTTTATTCTATCGCGATCTTGTGATGTTTCGAAAATAGCGTTGACATGAACAGACCTCGAATCTAACTTTCAAGTAGCTTACGCAGTTTGCTGATTTCTCTTGCTGACATTTGCAAGAAATACAAAAAGGAATATAAGTTAAAATAAATCGGAATTAATGATCAAAAGATGTAAAAGTTTGCCATATTTTAAAAATGTTACGAATGATTTTATCGAGAAAATGAATAACGCAGCAAAATTGAAAACCGTAGCTTTTTCACGAAAGCAGAAACGCTAGAAATTATTAACGATTGAAAAGAGAAATAATGTATGTGCGGTTCGACTAAATTTTTAATCGTTGCTTTCAATTATATACAACCTCTTCCGCACTTTAATTATATAATTACCGCCTAATGGCGCGGTAACCTCTTTCAACCACCCCACTAAGTCTAATCATTGTAAATATCCCGGTATCAAACGAACGACACTTTTAGCGTAATTAGCAGGAAGTTGCGCCGGCAAATATTAGTCTTCTCCATGGCCACATAAACTTAAGAAAAATTCATTGCAGCGAATGGCGAAAACTTGTTCGCAAGGAAGCTCCTTATCTCTCTAACGAAGTACTTCTGGGGAAAACTTAGCTTGCTCGCGCGCGCGGTATTTGAATTTAGTTCTTTCCGAGAAATTAAAATTAATAGGAACTGTCCCTCATTGGCGACCGTGGATGGTGCGTTTGAAAAATTTTGACGCTACTTCTACTTAATAAGACGCAACAAACGTTCGAATTCAAAGGACTGTTTTGTTCGAATCTAAGTATTTCGAGATTCTTAATTAATGCGAGACGTCTGTTTATGTTCCTGCTTAAAATCTCGAATAAAAGTGCGCTCTCTTTAAATGTACGAGTTGCGAAACAACAAGTCTTTTGTTTTTTCCCCCGAGAGGACAAAGGTCTTTCTCATCTCGTGTACCCAAACAGTAGCAACAATTTTAATTACCCAGTAGCAAAACCACCCGCAACGCGGTCGGCGACTATAACGAATCTTGCCAAGTTTGTACAAGACACGAAGGAGAGAGAGAGAGAGAAAAGTTGCCGAGCAGATAAAAGTGGCCCTGTTAATAGTGCGAGACAATGTAACGCGGGAGGATAATACCAATTAGGTGGCAGGACTAGCCAGTCGGCGCGGTGCCCGCTAGGATAAGGTTATTTATTTGACGGCTTAATTTATTCCGGATAAAAAGAGCTCAGCCGGCGAGCTACTCCCCCCCCTCTTTCCCCCGCCGGATATACGGCCTTAAATTAAACCATACTCTCCCCCTCAATACGTCCCTCCCGTCCCTGATGCAAGAAACATTGCACCCGCTATCTTGCTGCACGTTTCACGAAGCGCGCCGCTTTAAGCCAACGCTCATGATGTACAATCTGCCCTGCTTCGACTGCTGTCGAAGATAGATTAATTTGAGTACTCCGCGAATCCTCCGGGGCACATTTGCGACTTCCGCAGAGAGAAAGAGAATAACAGACGGCTGTGTGGATCAGTGAGACTTTCAATATTCCTCCGCAATGCGTTTTCACACACAGAAAGAAAAAAGATACTCCTTTATCCCGAAATAGACGTTTGTTGGTCAAGTTATTTGCCGATTACTCACGTATCAGTAGAAGTAAATAATGCGCAACACATGTGTACAAGAGCGTTTACGCCGTCATTAATATTCACTAACCGTCACGTTTTTTTTTTCTGTTGCGCTATGTTACGTGTAATTAAACCAAATATGATGCATGCAATATAGTTCCAATAATAGCGGCCAATAATGCAACATGCAAGGAAGATTATCTCGGCAATACCTTGTACGCATAATCTGCGCACATTTATACATCGCGGAAATGAACGTACTAATGACATCATCTCACCAAACCAATCATTAGCGCAGCATAGTTGGATCGCTACAGCGGAGTTTGTGTGTATCGTTTAATAATAATATTTCGAACAAGGAGAGACACTAATGTCGCTCTTCTATCTCTCTTTTTCCATTCGTTTTTTTCTTTTTTTTTTTTTTTTTTTTTTCCGAAGAGAATGAGAGAAAGAGAGAGAGAGAGACGGGCGGTATATTGCGGGACTACAGTGGAAGAGAACACAAGTTACGAGAGAGGGAATGACTTGCATCACACGCGACGAGACACATGTATGCGGCCGTGGCGTGATAGCGTCGCGAAACTCGCGGAGCAGGCAACGCGCAAACAGTTCGCGTCCACCCCGTTTGCTTCTGAAGTGTCTCACTCGTTTGTCCACATCTCGCGTGTTCTCCGCTCTTTTTCTCTCCGCGAAATTTTCCCGCGATCTGTCCTCCGGCGTGCCATCGTCGTGTGTGTGTGTGTGTATGTATGTATAGAGGAAAGTAAGTGTGTCCAAGTTTCGCGAGTATGCGTAAAAACCAGGTGCACGTGGACATGTATCGTCGGCGCGAAAGCCTCGTTCTTGTGAAGTTTTCAAGAGGACGGAGAAGCGTTTTCTGCGTTTTCGACCGATCGTGAATCGCGTCACCGACAAACACCGTCGATAAGCCCCGGCGGCGGCTTCGCTTGTGTATCGCGCCATTAATGAACCCGAAGGGTCGCCGGGAATGTTCCGATGAATGTACGGTCAATTAATCCTTGCAACGACATGTGATGGCCTCCGCATTAGTGCCGCGTCGCGTCGCCGTAATACGCTTCCGAATTCGGTGGTATTTAGTTGCGAATTGACCCGCGCACTGATCCCGCGCGTGCCAGGTGGTCTCTCGCGCCAGATCGGTTCGGAAATCGACGTGTTTTTACAAACGCCGTTCTGTAATCCGTGTTGTTTTTAATGCAGCGTGTGTACGAAACGCGCCCGATATTCCGTGCGTGTGACCGACTGAAATGTCAGCGCAGATACACGACCGACGTCACCTGTTGCTGGCAATTAACGAATGCGTCGCGCTCTGATGTCGGCTTTATGAAAAGCAAGCCGGATTTCTTCCTTCAGGCGCGAGTGCTACGGCGATACAATTCGGCCCATTGATACGTCCCGACTTTCGTTTCGTAACTTCGTTACGTACCGGTGAGTCGTTTCTCTAGCTCGTTTTGGCAACGCTTGAACGAATTACAATCGATTGCAAGCGTGTAAATGTCATTTGGCGGATATTTATCAGAGAAATAATCATTTTAGATATTTAAATATTAAACACAACAATGTTTCAAGTATTTTTTAAGACGCGTTTTTAAATATTCCTAACTTTACATGTACAAATGATTGTTGTAATTATTTTTTAATAAATGTCACTGACAGATCGTACGTTACAGAGAAAAAAGGCCTTCCTTCTGTATTTTACAAAGTAATATTAAGTCAATAATAATAAACTGGTATATCGGTTTTTGTAAAACTAGTGTTTGAATGTTATCTAATCAGTTTTACGCAAGTCTTCGCTCGCGCCTCGCGTCACTACAGCTCGTTATCACAAAAAACGCGACTTTGTTGTCGTTACGTAAATACATCGTCACGTTTTGTCTGCGAAACGCTCACAAAAATATATTTATTGCGAAAATATTAATATTATTTATACTATCGAACTACAAAACACACGCGCAAGTATTACGCAGCTTGGTATTATAAACTTTTTTTTTTTTTTTTTTTTTTTTTTTTTTTTTTTTGTTTAACATTATGCAAGAGTACGTATTTGTCTTGTTCGAGCGGGAGCACTTTAGGGTTTCCAAGATTTAGCTGTTGTCATAAAGCTGCCAATAGCAGCTCGACATACCATAACGGCGTGTGCGGATCAATAAATTTTGGTCTTATTGGTATTGCTTGTTTGATGTGTTTGTTACGTTCCTATTCTGCGCCGACCGCCGTCGCTACAAATCCCTTGACGGGTACTATTGCTTCCCTAAAAGCATGGCGGTTATATGAGCAATCTATAGCTGTCTCTCTTCTTTCTCTCTCTCTCTCTCCCCCTCTCACTTCCTTCCTTCGCATCCCTCTCCTCGTCTCATATTCGCTTTCCCTCCTCGTTTCCATCGAAGCCGACACGATCGATAACTTTGACCGGCGTCTCGAAGTGACGGGTTTGAAATTGATTCGCGCTGGCAACCGAGCCGATGGAAGTTCCAAGGAAATGCAAATATGCCCTTGAACTCCGCGTCAATGCAACCAGAGACTGTAGACCACGTAAGCCTCGCTCGAACATCGTGCGGGGCTTATAGTCCGCGGTTCTACACGTTTCTGGGTCGAATAGGCGCCGTTTTTTCCGCCGTTTATTACCTCTTTTGCCTACTAATCTCAATATTGACGCTGAATCGGTTGAAACTTCTCCCCTTCTAGGGTTGCGGCTGACAATGGCCGCGCTCGTCTCTTACGGACGAGTGAAAAAGTTAAGTGTGCGATCAAAGTTTGAAGACGACCGTCGGAAGTGCGCTCGACGTTAAGAATAGCTTCGAGTCGGTTTATTTGCGTACAAGAGAAGGTTGGGCTCCGAATCGCCACAGTTACCGGAGATGATCAATGCTCGCGTCGCTGACGGCCACAAAGCACACCCTGGGTGTTATTACCCCCATCGTGCGCTAGATGTCACGTTACAACGACACGGTGACCGCGCTCTATCTTTTTCGACGACGGCTATGGAAATTGGCTGACGATGACGATCGTGGAATATCGCGCCGGATAGATACTAGATACGGCAGAGCGCGTCAGTAAGCCGGATCGATCGACGTTCATAGCCCGAATACACGTCGTTTCTCGTTATTAGTTGTGACAGGCGATCTCGATGCCGGCCGAGTTTGCACATAATTCCGCATCATACGTCGCGGGTCGGATTTATCGGATGTAACGGACCTTCCATCAGCGGCGCCGAACATGCCAAAAGTGCCGGGGAGAGTTCGCGGGAAAAAGAGGTCTCTCGTCGCGTTTACTGTTCACGTAAAACTGAGTAGCAGTAAACCGAACGATAGCCCAGGTGCGACGCGCGTTTTATTCGCTCCGGAGTAACTTTCTTTGTAGCTGGCAAATGTAAATGGAAGTGAATGGTAAGAGCGTCTCTTGAACGCGTTAATAAGAAACGACCACATCGGTCTTAAATTCTTTGCGTCCGAAAATCATGCGGCAACAACGACGGAATGCGTAAATTAGATTGTTTAAATTGGAAGCAACAGAGAAAATTAGTTTTATAAACATATAATTAACTAATAACTATATGTTTATTAATTAATAATTATATGTTTATTAATTTAATAATATTAGTACGAAAATATTTAAATATTTTATAAGTATTTAATAATATATGTTTACTAATTTTCCCTATAGTTGATAATCTATTAATTAATTTCAACTTTAATTTGGTCAATCTCTTGTTTTTTTAATTCGGTAAACTCGCTTCCTAGTTCAGGTTGGTTTAGATTCGTTCTCATAGTGACGTATACGGAACGATGCGTTTTCATCGCCGGAAAGACACGTCGGAACACCTCGTTCCTACTAACTACTGAGTCTTAGGACGAATACACACTATAAATCTAAAGTAACTATAAAGCCTCACGCGCTCCGCCACTGAGGGCGAGTTAAGTGAAGCCGTAAACCCATGAGCCCATGAATCCGTAATCCCATGGTCAGAGTTTATGGTTAGCTCCCACCATATTTACGGCTACCTCTTAAGTGTATTTGTGCAGATTAGAGGCGCATAGTTGCCTTCATAAAGTACGTGCGATTAACTACGCTTGAGGGACTGATTTGCCCTAAAGCCTGACATTTGGCAGAAAACACCTGTAAAGTTTAACTTCGCTTCGTGCGTGATCACAACGCGAACATCAAACGCGTCTCAATACTAACGACAAGTTGACAAACAGACGGCTATTTTAATCAGCTTATTTTTTTGACATATTGACGATCACAATTTTATCCGAAACATCCCCTACGCAATAAATCCAAAATGGACATTTCGTACATTTCGCGCGGACTCTTGTTAAAACCACGTATTTGTCTCGTTGGATGAAGCATTCGAATTAGAAGTTAATTTCCTTTTGCTCCTGTACGTTGTTACGCGCTGTCTCAATTTGCTCTCGGTATGTACAAATGTAGTAGCGGCGCACCGTACGTATCTCCGAGCTTGATTTCGCAAATCTCGTTGTTCTCGAGATCAGTTGCATACACGTTTAATAATTATGGCGCTTGGCACTGGCCGCTTATATCCTCCCCTTCTTCCCTCTCCGCCCGTGCTGGAAGTTTAAAGCAACGACCGACCGATAACGTTCCCTCGGAACTACGTAATCTTATTTGAAGCTACCGGGCGCTCTAATTACCGCGGTTGCTACCTATGCCACGAAAATATGATTCACCGGCCATCTCGTGTTTCCATCTCCGCCTGTGCGCGCGTCCGTCTAACTATTATACCTTAATTATTTTTATCTAATTATTCCAAACATCTCTTCCTCTACAAACACCTCTAGTTCCACACATACATTCATCTTGTTACACACTACGCAGTTGTTACCACGAAAAAATTTGCATATTCCATATTTCTTATTTATATAAATAATAAACACACAAAGAGTTAACACATATGTTAACACATAAATAAACTTAAGTGAGTACGTATAGATTTAATTTTAACAGAAAGTTGAAAGTTCAATGGGAATCAATACAATAAGATGTCAATGTACGTAAAATATTATTTTTATTCCAATCACACGTTTCGATCTCTTTAATTTTTAAATCTTTGTCAATGAACTAAATAAAGAACGAGAAGAAACAATATTTTACACATCTTGTACATTGGCTCTTCAGTGACCTTTTTCAACTTTTTGTTTTTAAACTTTCACGAGCTTACTCGTTCATTGATTTAATTTAAGTTTAACGTATTCTTTGCACAAACAACAACTCCAAAGTGCCTGTGTTCGAGACAAAACTTAGCTGGTCACAATGTGTCACACGAACGGTAACGCCGCGTTATTTATTCGCGAGAGCAAGCATAGTACAATTATCGCAGTAATGTAATGCGTTCGGGTAATGGCTCGCGCGATTTAATGGAATTACTATTATAACTCGGGTAAGCTAGGTCCGTTACCATCAAGGAACGGGAGCGAAATAGCGGCCTCGAATAATTCGCGGGTACGCGCTGAGCCGCGTGATATTGCCGCATTTCGACGATGCGACGTTCGCGTAGCACATACACATAGTATGTATGTATAGTATATATATATATATGTATATATATATATGTATGTGAGTCCGTAAATAACTCCGATTCGAATAATGCGAGAGATCATGTTGCTTCGAAGGCTTTCCTCTGGAACGCGGTAGGTTCACGCGCGCGACGAGTGTGTGTTGTATGAAAGTTATCGCAGCGAGACGAGCGAAAACGCCTACTTCACTTGGCCGCGATCCAAATTTCTTCGCGCGTGTGTCTCAATTATTTTCGACCGCTGTTACTAAATCCATTTTGACAACGCGGATAACGTATGAACCTGTGTTAACAGCTTAGTGCGCGAATCAATAATAAAAGACTTTGTCGCGTCTTCTCTACTGCAACTAAAATAATCCGCCACTAATATTCGTGCGAAATAAGATTTTTGATACACGAGACGCAAATTAAATATTCGAGATTGAAATAATTTCAGAATTACGTGTGCATTAATTTGCACGTAAAAAAAAAATATTTTTCACATATAGGATTTATGCAATTCACAGATATGACAAAGAGATGAGGAGAAAATATTATTATTTTATGTAAAACAAGTGTGACATTTGTGCGATTTTTTACAAATACTGACAAACGAGAGATGGGATTTCGTATTTTCTGGCAAACGAGAGAGCGTGCGATTTTCAAAGTAGATATTGCGTTTCACTGAATAATAACACACGATGTTTTCCAGCTGCTTGTCCCTGTAAACTTCGTTCCAAGCAGATTAGCACGTTAAGCCCCAAAGCCCTTCGCTTTCCAATTAATCATTACGCGGTTCTCTCAATATATTATAATAAGTCGGAGCACATCTCTTAAGTTTCAGAGTCGAGACAACGTCTTTTGAGACTCGTAATTATTTTAACGCGATGTGGAAAATTAATATTTCCGCTCGTCAAATCCTGACGTTCGGTCGCCCAATTGTTCAACGTTTGCGCGCGCATACTATTCACATTTTGGTTTCCACATAATCTTCTGCACAGACTGGGGAAGAAGAACACGCCAATTCTCCTTATTTCCGCGCACTCGATTCCGCGGATCGATAAACGTGGAAATGGTACGGCAGACCGGGAATCGGGACGGAGGGGATTTCAATACGAGGTAGAAAATGGGCGCGTAATTAATTCAGTGGATACGAATCGATTCCGGCCGGTTCACTATATCCGGCGAAACCAGACGCGTAGAGGAGTCTGCCGCGACGTTACACGTCGTGGAATTTCGTATCACAACCCCAAAGAGGTCCCTTTTCTTTCCCTCTCCCACTTTTTCTAATTGCGAGAGACGATTTAATCGAACCTCGTAACTTATGAATGGTGTTCGTGCTTGTCTAGCTTCTTACGAGAGCTCACGGGAGGAACGACGATGCATGCATCGCCGTCGCTTCCCTCGCTCGTGCAGTTTTAAACACATAACTGGCTTTAGCTTAAATACCACTCCGTAAATACGGGATCGACAGGATGTATTTTACGAAAGGTCATTCTCGACGATATTCGTTTCCCCGTTTAAACGAACGAGTTTCGCGACTTTTTTTTTTTTTTTATCTCGTGAAACGTTTATCTCGCGTGAAATTTTCGTATACTTTATACATGTATCGAAAGTGTGATTACACACGTTATATTTCTGCGTCACATGTAAATTCTTCTCATCTCACAATTCGGTATTTCTCGGTCGATCGAAAACCAACCAACCTGGCTTGAAATGCTAAACGGTTAAACCTCGATCGATCGCAGACAAAATCCCGCGATTGTGTATGCTTAATCTGGATATAAATACGAGATTATTCCAGTGATAGCGCTTGGGTGTCGGTAACGCTGAGTGATTCACTGTGTAGCGCTGCGCGCGCATAATTAACTTGCGTGCATAATTAATGCCGTTCGAGCGCGAGTCTCGTTCGCAGTGTGATCAACTCGTCCATATCTAAGGATAATCATGGAGCACTCTAAGGAGTAATGGACGAGGGTCTATGCTCGCATTCGATCCCGTTCGGTTCAAGCTACAATTGTACGGTTTGAGCAGGTCACGCAATTCTTTCACAAATCGTAGAGACAAAAATCAATTTCATTGTACGTAATTTACCTTCTTTTTTTATATCACAATAATCTTATTTCAAAAAGCGAGTTTTTGCTAAAATATCAAAGATATTTATATAAATTTTTATTTTAACTTAAAAAAAATACACAACCTCGTAACTTTTCGTACTAAATGTTGTTAGATTAAAATTCAAATCTAATGTGCAATTGATTTACTCGGTATCGTAACAAATTAACTCCGTATCACGTTGGCCTTGAATGTTTTAATTCGCGCGGTCGTGTGTATTGGCCGATAAGACCCGGATATTCGCGTATAGTGCGCGATAAAGAAGCAGATTAACGATCCCCCGTTTCTTTATACGATGCCGGAGTTTCAGGAGATGATTACGGAAAGCCCGGGATGTTAGGTAACGCGCGGAGGCTCGACGATATCGTGAGTCACGGTAACGATAACTGCGCGCGGATGCCGGCACGACGAGAGAGAGAGCGCCGTATTGAATTGCAATCTTCGGAAATGGCGTCTCGACGCACACCGGTGCTCGCTGTCGTAACAAGATTAGCGAGTTTCAAGCGGCTAAAGCGCGCGTCGCCGTATTCTCCTTTCGGCGCGCGACTCCTCGTGCAAATCACCGATAAAATCAAACGTAAGTGTTTCGCATTGTTCACCGTTTTACACAAGCATCGCGCGAGATCCCCTCGCCGGATATCGATAAAATGAAAAATTAATTTTCAACCCCCCATTTTCTCCACAGACCGTAAATCGAAAAATCGGATCTTTGTAAAACGCCATTATGTGCACTACCTGTACGTTCATTCCAGTAATTTGAAAGTTCGATATTTTGAAGTTTTTTCTTGCACAAGCTTGTGACATAAATTAAAACTTTATTTAGTTCTGTAATAATAACGCGATCGTGCGGATAAGTAACGTGTTGCATTCACGTTCTATTCACAGAGCAAGTAATAGATACCTCGTGCTTTTTTTTGGTATAGAACGGATTCTCTAGATCGTATCAAATATGAAGGTGTGTATAAGAAATGAGATCGAGACTGCAATTGTTCAATTTATAGCCAGGTAATTCTTGAGCCGACAGAAAAATGGGAAAGAGGTCGCGGTATTAATATTCCTGGAAACGCGATTGGTACGATTTAATCTCGACGAAACTGGAACGGAGACCGTATCGATCTTGCGCGATCGATGCACATACGTTATGCATTGACGTTGACACGCCGTGTCAATCCATTTGGCGAGCACTTTGATATATATCACGATAGTCGTTATTGATTATTAAGTTCTCTGACCAAATGTTTTCCCGTTTTTCAAAGCTGCTGCTGCTGCTACGTATTGTGTTTTTCTGTGTGACCATAACAGTTCGACTGTGACGAATGCATTTTATAATTAAGTACACAGAAAGCGCAACGTGAAATTAATCATTTAAAGGTAAATGCAACGGTGTATCAACAACATTAATTAATGTTTACTTTAGTGCGAAAAAAAAGTTCTGATGTAGTATTTGAAATTTCAATAATAATATTTGCTTGTGTTAATAAGTAAAATATAACAAAAACACCGGCAGGCTAAATGAACGGAGATTGACAAATAGAGAAGTGTAGAAAATTGCACAGAGAGAGAAAAAAATCGATAAGTTGTTGCCCGCATAAGTCGTGTCTTACACATTTAGAATGCGATCGTGAATGGAACACGATGTGTCCACAAATGCGCACAACACCTACAACTCTCCTCGCTTTGTAATTAGTTTAGACGGAGGTGTTCGCGTCGGGGATCGCGTGACGCGCCGCTTGCGCGTTTTAATTGCCGGGGTGGCGCCGGCATTTAGGCAAGTCTTGATAAGTAGGCGGGTCAGAAGGGTGATCGCGATAACAGCGGGGAAGAACGGGGAGTGTTTCCTTTGGCGCGAAACTCGGATATTCGAGCAAGTTGCATCGATGCGCGTCAGGTGCGTCGAAGACGTTCATGTCGATGCATAAAGTCCACGCAATTGGCTTATCGATCGAATTCGATGAAATTTGCATGAAGGAATTGATTTAGGTCGGTAATGGACTTTCGATAACGTTAGTTTCATCTTGTAAAGATGGATTTTGATCGTATCTTCCGGTTTGCAAAATAGTGCAAGTGATTTTTTCATAATTCTTTGTGTAATTATATCGTGAAATTTATTAAAATCAACCATACGGTGTTTACTTCGAGAGAAAACCACTTGGTTCTATCTGAAACTTGCTAATCGCGCCTAACGTATTCGCGGAGAAACGATCGCGCGCGAAGTTTTATTGTTTGCGATGCGTGAGTAGGTGGGGAAGGAAAAATTTATTTTCGTACCTAGCCGAGTGACACCACCAACGGCATCGCCCCGGGCTGGATTCCGCCACCTGATTGGCGTTTTTAATTTTCCATTCATCCGAACGTGAAGAGAAAGAGAGAGAGTCAAGCCCGCGGGGCACCTGACGTTTTACGTGCAAATCCCACAGTGCACCCGCACGAGTTGCTCCGATTGCGTAGGTACGCGCTTAATAAAATCCGGGGAAAAATCGTCCACGTTGCAAGTAACGTCCTATCTCATTCGGACGGACGTCACCGGAAGGCATGTAATTTATTCGACGTTCATACATACGAGCAAGTACGTATCAAAATATAATTTCGCACACGTAGATGTGCGCGAGCGAAATGCTATTCTTGGCTTTTCGTGTACGCAACGTTTCGGTTGACATTCTTCATTTTTTTTTTTTTTTTTTTCACGAAACACCGTCAATAGAATATCATCTAGTCCGTGAATTTGAATAAAATCCCATTTTTATTTTACACTATAACTTCACACGCGAAAATCTATTAGCGTAAAATATGATTATTTCGTTATTGCGTTATTGTTTCACTACAATATTACACATTAAAATAATAAACGCGCAGATTTCATTAAATTCAAGTCTCCATTATTTGATATTCTTATTTGGAATTTGTTATCATTCGGATATGAGTCGCGTTTGTACACATAATGTCGATTTATGTTCGTGTTTTCAAACGCGATCATTATAATATTCACAAAATAATAATATTTTAGTTACGAAATAATCTCCGTGTTTATAACATTATTTTATTACATGCAACTATATTATGTGTCACGGTTTTACGATATTGTTAATATTGTCGCCAGATATTTTCAAAACTACCTCATCTCGCCGTGACATTTTTCATCGCGTATATATTTTTAACCGAAATAAAATTTTTTATTTATACACGCGCTTTTAATAACTTCTTGCAATTTTATTAGCCGCCATATTTTTGAAATCTCTTATCAACTGCAAAGGCTGAAGCCTCGAGGCCGCGACAAGGATGAAAATTTGAGTACTCGGCGACACGTCTCGCTAATCTCGTTCACGTCACGCAACGTTGCAGACGTCACGGTGGATATCACGACGATGACGTCGTTGACGTCTATAACACGTCAAGGCGCATGTCATTGTCCTCACGTCACTTTCTTCATCTAGATAACGCGCGCACAGAGAAAGAGAGTAGCGACCTTTATATATACTTTTATGCTATATCGAAGAACCGTTTTTATCGCTAAGCTTCAAATGCATCAATTTCCAGAAACTTTTTTTTTTTTAGAAAGTGTGTCGTATTGCTTTATATTATCACTTTCTCTATCTGCTGTGAATTGCAGCGGAATATTTTTTTAACATTCTCATTCCTTTTTGATCGCGTACACTTTTAAAGCAGCCATATTATAAAACCATGCAGTTTTCTAAATCTAAACAAATCGAAGTCCTTTAAAGATGCACTACATATTACACGACAATGTTCATTTTGTCACGAAAGAAAGAACTTCTCCGTTTGTTAAAATCACATTTAATCCGGTCTCGAATCTCTGATTACACAAAATACACAACAGAGCATTAGATTTTTAACTCTCAATTTAAACCACGTGAACGCGTAACGAGAGCATTTTCAGACAACGACGCAATTAATTGGCAATCGCTTTAAGGCACGTCGGTTTCTTGAACACGCGGCGCAACGTTCCATGGATTGTTCACGTCGAGCATAGCGGAGGGTGGTTGGATCAGCCCTTCCCTCAACGCGACGCTCGTGGAGCTCGCGTCGCGTCGCAAGAGAAGATGAAAACCCGGAGAGTGGTCGGGGTCCTCGACGTCGGGAATCCCCGTCGTCTGCCGCGGCGCTCGAGAAATACGTCGTTGCCTAATGCCACGACTTGTACGAAGCGTCGGTAATACGTATTGTGGGCCGGAGTCGTGTCGTGATTTTCACCGTACAGACGCGCCGGTGTTCCCGGGGGCGGTCACGTCTTGCGCGAGATTCAATTTGCCGCCAACATCCACACACACACACACACACACACATTCTCCTTCCCTCCCTTTCTCGATCTCTCTTTCTCTCTCTTGTTCTCATCTGTTCTGCCCTTGTACCCTGTTCTCGTCAGCCGGCAACCACCGCCATCAGTACCGTCCTCCGGAGGTAGCCTCCCGCGCGTCTCTTTTGCCGCTCGTTTCGCCTTCCTCGGACTCGGTTCGCCGTTTCAAATCGGGGAATCGTGAGGTGGTATAAACGATCATCGGGGAAGTCAAACGGATTTCTGCTGGGCCACCGTGACGCGGATCCGAGATTTCTATAGGGAAGTCAAAAATTCATCGTCGTTTCCACCGGGAGCACGCCGGGATTGGACTTGAGGTCGAGCCTCTTGAGAATCCACTCCTTTACGCGACCGGCCTCGTTGCCCTTTGGCGCGCACGAGAGATTTCCTCGATCGCGGGAAAATGAGTTTACGTGCCGCGATAATGTTCGACGAGCGTGCAGACGTCGGACTTTTATAACGAGACGGGGAAAAATGGATTTCAAATTGGCAAAATACTTTTTGATACGTGAAACGTGCGAGCGCGCACGAAATTGTAGTTACATCGTGTGCATGTCGACGAACTTTCTATCGTTAATAAATAAATATGCTCTTGCGAATTGTCTTTAATTTATTTCAAGCGATGTAATACTAAAAACTATTAATTTAAAATTTTGCTTTACGTAAAGTATTTATTTTTGCGAGGTATTTGTGCAAAGCTTCAAAGATTATTTCAATAGAATTTTATTTTCTCTTACTTCTCGTGAACACACCGCGTAACCGCGTAACCTTTGATACCGGTTGAGTAAATTGGACTGCGGTGGCCAACATTTTCTGATGTTCTAAACTGGCAAATACTCTTATATTTGCTTGCTGTGTATGTGAAAATCTTTTTTTTTTATAGTTCACTCGTGCAAGGTGGCACGTTTGATTACTTATAAAACAAATGTTTGCGAAAAAAATACCGTTAATAAAAGTAAACTCCAGTATCAATCAAATCAACTACCGAATCCGACGTTAAATAATGAATTCGATATATGTTTTGCGTTCTTATTGATCTATTCCGATATTTTACGTGGAAAATAGCGCACACGGATTCTAATCAATTCTACGCGAGTATGCGTGTTTGGATTGCTATCAATATTAACAGTCTACGGTTCAAGATCAAAGCTGAATTATGATACACTCCACATCGATCCAATCTGAGCTTTGTCGACAAGAACATAGTTCTAATGTCAATAACATCTATTTAGACTGTTTCGTAGTATATATTGTGAATTCAAATAGTATCAAAGTGTTCTGTGTAAAATATAAACATTAAAGTTTTTGCACACGAGAAAAAATATTATAACAACAAGTAAATAATAATTACGTACATTATTACTTATATAATAATTACAAGATTTGTGTTGTATATTTATTTCTAGAGTTCAGAATTAATTAATCTTTAATTGTAAAAAATCTTTAGAATTAATTAATCTTTGATTTCAAATACCCTTTAATTTTAATTAAATTTTTAATTACTTTTTTTCGAGTTTTACACTCAAAAGACTCGAGAGACAAATACTTGAAAATAAAAGATAAAATTGGAAAAAGGTGAGAATCCACGATGCGAGTTTAAGGATTTGATTCATTTTGAGACTCACTTATTTAATCAGCCTTTGAGCAATTCTCTCCGATGCAACGATGTGATTTGGGTCTTGCGCGCGTCCGTTTTAACACGAGGCAATACTACTAATGGGTTTAAGCACGTTTTTCTCTAAGCTGGTCAGTCGCCGCTATATCGCGCCGGCAGCGAACGTGCTCGATACTACGGGGGAAAAGATTAAAAAAAATAAAATAAAATAAAATAAAACAAAGGCAAGAGGAAAATGGGAGACACGCGGTAGAAAGTGGAAATCGCCGAAACGGTCGGACCCGGCGGCTTCCGCAAGTAGTAAGAGTCCGCCTCAGACACGCGCAATAACCTCTCACTTTCGAAAGTTGCCGGCTAGGAGCTTCGGTCGATGAGCAAGTGATTACGTTAAAAGCACTTTACACCTATTTTCCCCCGCCGGCGTTATACTTATGGCGCCGCCGGCGATAAAATACAAAGTAACGCGTTAAGCCGAAAGCGACTTTCTTCCGCCGCCGATCTTTTTGCCACGATTTTCATTTTTCACCTTCTTATGTTCATTTCGGAATTTGGCAACGTATCTCGGGACTTCGCAACATACGGGATTCGACACGAATTCAACGACAATGACAACAAAACATATATATCGCGTTTCGTTTATCGTTTCACTTAATTTCTATTCTCAGTTTATCTCACCGATCTTTATCCGCTTCTCTATTTTCAACTCTTTCGGATGATCACCACTCGGTTCGGCTCTCCCCACGATAATCAACAATCTCTTCCGTTGATTTCCCCGTGCACGTAGTTTGTTTTTCCCCTCTCGCGTCTTATTTCCCGCAACGTTCACAACTCCTTCTTTTGCGCGCGTTGATCCGAGACGGTCTTTTCGTTGTCTTATGCCGCGCAACTCTCTTTTCCGCTTTCCTCTTCGATCGCTTCCGCACCCGTAATTTTCTCTCCTCTTTCTTTTTCGTTCTTCCGAATCTCAAGTTTTTATCGACGGGGCAGAAATTGACCTCTTCTCAGCCGCGCTCCATCTCCTTCCTCCCCCTCGATTTGTGTGGCGCGCCTTAACGAGAGAATCAATGTCCACCTGAACGGCGTTTCCTTCGGCACGTTCCCCAAACGCGGCCGCGCGCGCGGATATATTCAACGTGTCAATTACCGTCCGGCGTGGTTCTTATTTCCCCCCGTTCGTGATCCGTTTGTAAATTTATAAGGAGATACCGTGCGGCTCGCAACGCACCGGCGGGAGGAAAAGGCGGGACGGCCGAACGGGGAGAATCAAGATGGTGACCCGTAGATACGGGGCGATAGGAAAACTTTGAGTCGCGCGCCGGGTAATTTTCGAGAAACACACGGTTCGAACGCGTGGCGTGCGAAACGAAGAAATCTTATCGAACGGCGCGAGTCTCGAAGAGGACGGAGAGAGTAATGGTCGATTTTTAATGATCGATGTATTATTTTTCTGTTCTTTTTCGCGCAGGTCTTCATTTCGATATTTTCTTCTACTATTGATCTCGGTAATACAACGGCGCGAGTCTCCCCGCTTCTATTTACATATATCCGATAATTCGTAATCTGTTTTTTATTGATCGTCGGAGATATATAAGTTGTGCGCGATTATTATCGCGAACGACGAGGAAAAGGTGTCTTCGGGGATGGATGTGATTACGAATAAATTTGTAAGTTTACATGCCTCGTAACTGGATAACTAATTGAGTATTTTTGCAGTCGATTGCATTTTAACAACGTGATCGCGTTAAAAAAGTTTTTTCATCACCAGCAACAGTTTCTCCCGTCCTCTTCCTGTTTTCTTTGTACACCGTTTGCCTGCTTCCCCCTCGTCTTACTTATCCTTCGTTTACCCGCGCCTTTAGCCCTGCCTGGAATTACGGCACGCCACATCGCCGTCGCGTTTCTTCCTTAATAAACGTCGACAGCGATAATGCGCCTCATAGTGCGAGGGATATTTAGCGCACTTCGCGTTGTAAGCTCGTTGAACGCGAATACTTGCGACGTCCGACGTTCCGTCTTAGTTCGTTGCATGTAATGTTAAGCTCGTAATTGCCGTAAAGTAGACCGTAAAATTTACCTCTTCCCTGCTCGCGCGCGCGCGGCGCTCTGTCTATTATACACCCTCAAGAATTTTCACGTCCGCGCCAGGCTAATTTCCCACTTCTATCCTACTTTCATACATGGTAAGAAAGTAAATTCTCCCGCTCATTGCTTATCTTACAGACGTTGCCCGTCTTACATGTAGCTTTTACATTTAAAAACATCCGTTAACAATAAGCACTAGTATCTCTTGCTTGTGAGACAAATCTATAAACTCGCGCGCAATTCGCGACACGTGTCCCGATTGCGAACACGCCGCGAGCTCATTACGAAAACGAATCAACCGATCTGGGTCGATTCACCCCGACGACACTGTTCGCATATAAAGAATTCAGCGTTAAATGTGCGCACGTATCGGAAGCATTACGTTTCATTACGTGGCGAACATCTATGCAGCCGTGATTAACTGCTGTGCACGCGACTCGCTCGCGCGATTGATCTGAAAAACGATTAGATGAACTACCGAGCGCGTAAACACCGCGTCTTCGTTCCGGACATTACGCGGAGAAATTACACGGGACAAAATAGTCTCGCAACGCGATTATCGGTGCTACAAACTTCAAAATTCTCAACTCTTTTTAATATTCTAATACTTCAACAAAATTTTTGCGATGGTTTTGTCCTATAAACAAAGACGTTCCTTTTTATGGTGACAAATTAAACATATTTCATCGTGTAATATTTATTTATCGACACGTAAAGAAAATTATTTTTTAGAACAAGAGAAAGCCGCTAGCAATTTTTTTTTTATTATAGTACGTGATAATGGCAAGACACTCTCTGAGATATATATCTATTATCGACTTGATTAGTGGCGTCTCTTTTATGGCAGTTGGATTTAGATAATGCCGCAGCCGATCGATTCCTCTCGCGTTCGGACATTTAAAGGACTTACGATTCCATTTCGCGAAATCCACTCAAGCGTTCGGCCATCAAGGATCTTCGATGGAATTTATAAGAGGCGAGTTCTTCGATATCCAGAAGGCCGTGAAGATCGAAGCGAGAAGCATTGTTAACCGGGACCTCGTAAGTATCGATAAATAAGAGGTCACGGGATTTGGCGGGATTTACTGCAAACGTTTAGAGTTTTACGGTTAAAGCCGCGGGAAGACTGCATAGAGAAGATTCGCGAGAGAGAAAAAGTAGAGAGCAGAGGAGAAAAAAGAATACACGAGAGATATTTTCCGGCAGAAAAATAAGTGCTATTGCCGACCCTGACCGGGCCGATCATGGATCTCGGGGTGTTTTCTTTCGAATAATGGCGCTGATTTTTTTCAGGAGACAAACGGTTTTCATTGTGTGACGAGAGGTCTAAAAATTGGGACAGTACGATTTTCATATTTTAACAGATATGCAACTTTCTAAATTGAAATTGAAATACTGCAGTGTATGACATTATTTTTTTGTAAAGTTTTTTCTTTTTAATAGACTAAAAAAAAAAAAAAAATAGTAATAAAAATTCTATTTACTTTCCTGTTGTTCGTCTCTCAGTTCGTTATGCGAGTAATTCCGCGCTGATGTTGATGCCTTTCATAAGCACCGCTCTGGCTTTCGGGAAAATGCGGGAAGAAAATCTGTTCGTGAAAAATAACTGCGAATTGCACTGACAGAACCAATCACGGCACCGGATGGTTTCCGGCTTTTCTGGGGTATCGAGAAAAGCCAAAAACGTTTCGCTGCCGCAATAAGAGAACCATCAGCATCCGAGCTCGTAAAGCTCGGCGGCATGCATGCTGCTTCCCTCTCCGTTCCTAGACGCGATTGCGTAACCGAAACCTTCGTACACACACGTATAACGCATTTACGATAAGCTTTTTGAGCGCACGTCGCACGTTATACAGACGCCGTGCTACTTTTTCGCGCACTCGAGGATCGTTATCCGCACGTTCCATCTGGCAACTGTTCCTACATCGAAAGAGCAAAATCGATGACCCCATTTCATTCACGTTTCATATAACGTTTTACGATGGACGTAAAATCTTAGATCCTCACGATCCTCCCGACAACAGAAGCCGATATCTCGGTGATTAATTCTCGCGCAATGTTTCTTGCCGTACACGTGATAAGAGAGATATATACATTATCATCTATATATACGCGATACGGTACATGCGTTTGGTTAAAATTAGATTTTTATCTTTCAAGTTTTTTTTTTATTTCGCGAAAAATGATGCGAGTGTGTTTCGCGTTAAATAAGTGAACGATGAATTCAATATTTTTGCGCGCAAAGTTCAATTGCTCTGAAAAATTGCTCTTTTATCAAATTCAGACCGAGATTCTTGAGAATGAAGGTAGGAACGTCTTTTTTTATCGCTGAAGAATTCCGAACAATTTGGTTCTGATTGGATTGAATATTCACGTGTTTTAGACGAATAAGAAGAAGAAAAGATTCGAGACTGCACATGTGACAAGATCTCGATACAACAATGCACGATTTCTTCCGAATTGCACGGCGGCGTGCACCTGTTGCTTAAAACGACGTTGCGTTAAACGCGGTAAGGCGAATATCACCGGCGATAATTTTCCGCGAAATCACGCAGAGGCTTAATTGACGATATACGCGGCGTATAAACGTATTAATCAACGGACGGCCGTTCGCGGATTTAAAACGCGCAGAGATGATCGTCGGTGAGATTTCAAGCGGATTGCGCGACGCAAACGTTTTGCGGCTGAAGGCATCAGACGCAACGAGCGGTTTCGTGGAAAGGCGGGGATCAGGCGAAGCGCAAACAGCGAGGGTGAGGGATGGGTGACACACACCTCCCGAGATGGACTTGCCATTATGTTCCAAACTAAAGCCGGGTATTCAGCCATCCGCAAGCTTATTAGTATGCAAGCGAGCTCGTTGCCTTAGGTGGCTTGAAAGCCCCGTGTGTCACATTCACAACGTGTTAACCCTAGACGCGCAACATACTGCCGCCGCACCCCCGGCACGATGCAACGGTTCTGATCCCTTCCTTCTCGTATTCCTTTCAACTGATGACTTCGCTTCGTCTCCATCCTCGGAGTAGCGAGTCATTGAATGACGCGCGAACGCCTAAATTACGCGCCTCTTTCGTCCGACAATTCAAGACTAATTTCTCTAATTGACTCGCTCGCTATTTGCTCTTTTAGATACGTCGTCTTTCGTTGAAGATCTCGCTTCTCGTAGAAGCTAGCTATGTCGCGAGTCGCGTGAATACGTATATTGTGTCGCATCAGCAATGCTTGCTGTTTAATGCGTACGTGCGAGAGATTGTCAACGCGACTATTACGTCTCGTCTCTTTGAATACCCGCTACGTCTCTTCAATCCTTCCCTGCATTATTTCATATCTTACAATTTGTGAGGAAACAAATTCCAGAGGATAGTCAGTTAGTAACAATTCTTCGTAAAACAATGTCTTTCGTAAATTTCTCTCTAACTTCGTTTCTTTGAATTTAAATATCTCATATGTTGCAGAGATAGATTATTTGAACGCAATATTCCCGAAAATTTTCTATCGCGAGACACAGACGTTTTATTCGAGGAACAAAAGACAATTGTAAACGTAGAGCTAGCGATAAATATCCCTCCGCGCTGAATAATGATCTGTTCATCTAATTAGAGCCGGCACACGGTGACCAGTGCGGTAACTCTATACGACATTGATTAGAATAGAATATGTTCCGCGGACACCTGTCGAAAAATTATTGTAGAACGCGACCGAGATCGCTAGATTCAATCCTCCTTGTTGCCTGATAGCTTAGACTGCTAATTAACTGGATGGCTGCTTCTAAGTGAACGGGACGCTTTTTGGCACACGACGGTGCGAGATGTTGACACTGACAAAGAGCAAACGATGCGATTGCCAACGTCTCGCCGTAGCTCGAAAATCTTGATTTAATGACACGTGAAGCTTCGTAAAGTCGAGCAACGATTTTGCAATCACAAAATTAATTACATAAAATTACTTTAATTACGTGAAATTTCCAAGATTCATAAACTTACAAATAGACTTTATTTAATTTGGTTCTAACTTTATTTAATTTAAGTTTTTTCCTCGATAAAAGGTACAGCAACGATAATGTTGTCTTTAAATTTTAAACAATCGAAAATCTACAAAAAAACCTGGATGCTCGATCGAAAACTAGATATTCGCGTCAGATAATTTCTGATAAAATCTGCTGTCGCCGCTGTACGTCGCAGCAAGATGACACTTTTTTTATCGCGCAAAAATCGCGTATAACATCTTCAGCGGCTGAGCATATTTGCCTGCTCGAGGGGACAAAAAGGAGATTATTTTTAGGTCTTCCGTATCACTTTTTCACGTTACTTAACTCGGGACGGGTTAGCCCTTACACGGAATTTTCATCGGTTTCACTTTGTTTAAAATATCGCGATATATAGTCGCTTCTACTTTGACAACTTTTTTATTATACGGCTCGCTGTTTCGTCGCTCGGTCGTTTCACAAAAGAAGGCTGATATATCCGCTGCATTTCCCCTGTGCCGTTGTTGACGTCATGCGACACGATTTATGTCACATAAGAGGTGCGCACCGGAAATATTTGCATACTCGGGAATAGAAATAAGTTGGTTTCGGATTTTGTAGATTTTCACTACGCTTTCTCATGAAGTTTATACGACGATCTTGTTTTGTCTGACGGATATATCTTTGTGCGTAAATATATTCGCGGAAACTGTCGATATGTAAATAAAGAATCATGTAAAAATATATGTTTCTATACAAAAGAATCAATTTTTCTCACAAAAATTTGGAAATAAGGGGGAAGCACAACGATGACACTTCAAAACGAAAGTGAAATTATATTGGCAAAATTTGAAATTGCGAAATTTATGAAATCAGTTCTGAAGTATATTGTTACTCGATAATAACGCGCGATACTAAGTTGTTAACTGGTAACCTAACGAGTGCATGTAATAACCCTTATAGAAGCAACGAAACGACGTAACTTTAGCTAATCTCACTCGCCTAGTATCCTTTCCCATAACAGTTATGATGTACGTTACCGTTTACCGTCTATGCTCACGGACGTGCAAGCGTGGCGTAATCCGACTAATGTCATTACGCGGCACTACATAGGATTAAATCGTTGCTGCTGCTCAGAACGAGGTCACGTCATAAACTTTGCATTTACCGTGTGCAAAGCCGGACATCTTTTTCCTGTCGTACGTTTTGCGCGGCCGGTATATGACGTAGCGTTTTCCGCCCGAGCGTTCACGTTACATTTTTTTGTATCAGATGAGGGATGATGCCCGCGGAGGTTTACATCAAATTGATTTTGCTCGGGCAGCTGCAAGACGCGCGCCCACAAAATTTTCGTTCTTCCGAAATTAAAGAGACAAGTGAAAATAAATAAAAGATAATTAAATATAATTAAAAATTAACAAATATATATAAAGGAAAATTCGATATCTTTGCGACAATAGTTACTCGAAGGAACGAGAGAGAAGACCAATTAAGAGATCCAAAGGTAGTTTTGACGCGACAATTTCAACAGCGTTACGCAGCCGGTTAGTAACGTGTAAACCGCTGTGATTCAACAACGAACGACGGTAATAAAGCGCAGGGTGATTTACATTAAAAGCGATCGTTAAAAGCGCGTCACCTAGGCGCGCGCTTGCGCCCGGAGCGAATTCCGCGATCACACTAAAACGCACCGACAATAACGGCGGAGCGTATCTAATTGGCTCGAAGACGGCATCGCGCGCGCCCGTTTTCACCGAGAGAACAGCTTGGACACGATGCACCCTCGTAACTCGCTTCAGGGGGATGAAGAACGCACTTTTCCGTTCTTTTTTTTTACGACGCAACCGGTTAGGAGCGCGATGCGATACGACGTCCCGTCAGATGACACCGGATGTAGTTACGTACGTGTAATTTTGACGTTTTTTACTGCCACCCTCATTCTGCGAGTGATTTTGAGAAAAAGAAAACGTATCCTTACGCTGCATTCTCCGGATTTATAACACGATCTTTTAGTGTCTCGGAGAAAAATAACGAGCGCATAAAAACCGTTCGTATAAAAGTGATTGTTATTTTTCAAATTATGCGCTCTTCGAAGGCTTACTTATTTTTATTTTAAATCGTTAAATATTTTTGATTCTAATATTGGAAAAATGCACAATACATTTTGAATTAAGAAACTGTGCTTTAATGAAGAAATTTAATTTGCAATATAATTGCTAAAATAAAAAATTTCAGAACTTCCATAGTTGCTTGTGCGCATTTTTAGTTGTTTGTCGTATGAGAATCGTACAAAAAAATATGCGCGCGCGAGTGTGTGTACAACACTATAGACGGTTGATTTTTGGAAGTTTACGTGTTGCAATTTTACTCGGAAATTGGGACGAAGGGCCGAACGAAATGACGTATCAAACGTCGGCAGGAAAAACTTTGCCCATCTCGCAGTATCCCCGACAGGAACGACAATCGCATCGCGCGAGATCGAAATTGCTCGACCGGCGCGGCCGCCAGCATTCGTTTCACTGCCGGTCATAAAATGCAGACGGTGTTTGGCTGCACCGGGACGATGCTCGCGCGCGACTACCGTAGCAGCAGCAACGTCACGCTCTATTCCTAAAAATCGACTCCATCGTTCGCTCACTCGCCAGGTCACTATCTCGAATCTTTCGTATCTACACTCGTCGTAACGTCGTCGAACGAACACAACCGAGCAAACATCGAGCGTCGTTTTTAAAACACGTACCCTCGTAAAACTTCCTCCATTTGACCCCTTTCGAGAAAAGTGGCTTCATTTGTAACCGCACATATCCCTCGCATTCTCTTTCCCCCTTTCTTTTTTCCCTCTGGGAATATAAGTTACACACAGGTGTATGCACGTTACATACACACATGCGGAATATCGCAGAAAATTAATCTTTTCCCGGAAGGAATAAGTCAGAGTTCGCGAATTTAATTGTGTTATCTCCAGATGTTAACGGCGCACACAGTAACTTCAACGTGAAAGAATATCCACTGGTTTAAATATTTAATTTTTTTTCTCTCTCTCTCTCTCTTTAATTTCTTATGTAGAAATGATCTGCTCAAAGAAGATAAGCAGAAGATTAATATATTAAATAAGATAATAAAAAATGTTACATAAAATAATATTAAATCCTATGCGAGCGATCAAGAGTTCGATCTGTCTTCGCGTCTCTCTGAGAGAACGTCCATGCTCGCGTCCATACGCGCCCGGAATGTCGGAGACACGTTGCACCTCTTTATTGCTAAACACCTGAAACCGCGCAATATCGGCCGGACATTACGCAGGCGGCTGTGATCGCGTGTGATGTGGCGAACCGTCGGCGCTTTGTTGCACGCCGATATTTGCATCGTTGATTTCTCCGATCGGATACACTCGGCCACGCCTTTTGCACGCGCGAAAGAACATCGCGTGAGAAAAAAGTGAGACAGCTCTTTTATAAGACAATAAAATTGTTACGTTACAAATCGATAAAAACGCCTCAGAAAAAAACAGAAGAAAAAACTTATCAACCCGTTTTCGGAATGTGAAACTCAAAACGGTTAAACTATGACGCATTGTTTCTTTCGTGTAATAAATTGTCTAATATTCGGGAAAGGAACGGCCCGTATATATTCATTAATTATTCGCTGTTTTAACACAGCGACTCAGAGAGAATTGCAGCACCACGGAAAAGCCACGCAATATTGCGGCGGTTGGTGGCGTTTTCTTGCCTCGAGCGTATCAATGAAGTACATCGAATTAGCTCTTGGTCGAAATAAGATTTCCCAGCGGCGGCGTCAACGTCCAAGCCACCCTCGAGGCCGTGCTCGCGACGGGGATACGGGAAGGGGGTGTCCAGGTCGCGGGGAGAAACATTGGCAATATCCTGTTTTTCCAGGACTGCGGAATTAAATATTTGCCGCGGCGAAACAAGAGTTACGTCGCAGTTCGCAGCCATCTCCGGGGGAATCGTCGGATACCCGAAGAGCCAACGATACCGTCGCTCTTCTCGAGCACCCTCGGGCGGGAAGCAATATACCGGAGGAGACGTCCGATATCGACGTTTTTTTCCCGTCGCTCGGTGGCGACTTTCGGCTAATAATTTCTATGTCTGAATCCCGAGGCATCCGGACGTGTGCGCCGGGCGTGTAATTTACGAAGAACCTGCAGTGGCAACAAGTTACAGCCCGTACCTCTGCGCTAGTTTATTTAAATAACAACGAATATATGAATAATGAACGACAAAAAAATATATCTCTTTTTTCAGATATTTTTGTGCTAAATCTCTTTCTATTCAAATGTGTGTGTCTCGTTTTCTTATTTTATAAAAAAAAAATCCAAACCATCGCTGAAAATAATTTATATTTTAGCGATGGAATTCGCGCGGCGCACAAATGGAAAATAGTTTCTACATTGTTGTAATAGAGGATTTTAATCGAGATGTGTGTATATTAAACGGGGTTGTAGCAAAGCGCGCGGGACTGACGCGCGGTATGAATTATTACGTTGTTTTCGTATGGAATCGATGGTGGATATTCTGCGGGGTATGGTGTGTGCTCTCTCTCTCTCCCCCTATCCCCGTGTAAAAATTTGCTGAATTATTGGCTCTTCTGTACAACGAACGGACACGAATGGCGCGGCCCGACGTCCCGATATTCGGTTCGCGCGCGCGCGCGCGACGCCGGCCGGCCGAACGAATTCACTATCGAAATGCACGGCATACTTTCCGCGATTGTTCGGACCACGCGGGCAGAAACGGAGAGATCAAACGTATACTTGATTTCTCCATTAAAATTTTATTCGACTGGAATTCTAGGCACGCCCGCGCTTTTCACAAAGCTCGCGCGCGCAGCGCTCTTGCGTTTCCGTTTTTTTTTTTTTTCTGGCGCGCAATCCCGGCACGAACGTAGCGTGCAAAAGCAAAGCGCCCCACCGGACACAGTTGTTCGAATAAAGATATAAATGAAGATATAATGTAATTGTAACTCGCGCGATTAATATTACGATTTTGCAACTTACTAAAAAATGAAAGCGCTTGACACGTTTGAACGGCGCGCGTTTAGTTTTTGAAGAAAAGAGAAAAACTAACAAATTGTTGAAGCAAAGGATTACGCGCGCGTTTCGCTTCACGAAAGCGATATCCATTCCCTAGGAGTGACGGAAAACGCGACGCGCCAATATACACACGTGCAAGTCTTTCGCGCGTATGGATCGCGTGATTGAACTCTGCGGAACTATGCGATTCCGATTGTTGTCGGCTCTGAGTACAGAGCCCGTCGCATCGCGACTAATTGCAACAAAGCGCTTCGTCGGACGCGCATCGACGGATGTACACGATATATACGCGCGGACCTTGCGAAACAAAGCTTTTACCCGGATATATCACATGATATCCCGATGTAATCGCGGGATATCCTCGACGATTTGCGCGTGTTGACCGACAACGAATAATATTCCCTGGTTTTATAGACATTGCGAAGGTAAATTAAATGTTTCGCTGATTGATTGAGTTTCGCAGTCGGAAATACCGCCGCTCCGCCGAATAATATCGCACATGCGTCGCTTCTTTTATTTTCACCCGAGATATAACTTGTTACGTACATACACACACACACACATACGTAGCGCAAAGTTGAACAAAAACATTTTTGAAAATATCACGATCGAAGAAAACATTAGCGCGAACACACACAATGTTCCTTTGTGTTTGGTTATTGAGGCACAAATTTTTAATTGACATATATGTGGAACTGAATTAATATAATCTATGTTTCGCGAAACGCAAACTGTGTTTAGAGTGCCTCAATGAAGTCAGACAACAATACTTTCGTTGGCGCGAACAAAAGTTCGTTCTTTGTTCGGTATAAACGAATGTCACGCTCCGGTGGAGAGCGCGCTTTCGTGTTCGCCGAAATGTAAAACTATCCGCGGGACAGGTAGATTTCGCGAACCGCTTTTATTGCGAGTTTTGCCCTCGGAACGACGCTAATTGAAATCGTCGAATTTCGCGCGCTGATGATGCCCGCTTTGATGTGCCGCCTTTACACAAACTCGGGACAATAAGCGTAACATTGGAATGAGCGCGAACGTGCGCTCTAAGCAGAACATGATAATAAAAAGCGTCAAATTAGAATGCGAGATCACTCGATACGTTTTGCAGAGAGAGCTTTTGTAAATGTGTGTCTGTCGCGAGATGAAAACGAATACTTTACATTTTATTCCGAACGGACTGAAAAAACAAACAGATAAAATTATAAATTGATCGCGTAACTATTTTGTATTAAAAAAACTCTTTGTTCGGCGGAAATTTAATATGACGTGGTCAAAACACGACAGAACGTACTTTGTCGCAACAAATATACGCCATTAAAACGATACAATAATTATTTTATATCCATTTGGAAGCGACAAAAATATATTTTAAGTATATTGTTTTATGCGTTATTCTCTTATTTTGATTATTGCATTTGAACGTATACGAAAGATAAATATATGTAATTAATGACTTGAGAAAGCAAAAATGTCTTTTTTTGCATAAAAACATTATTATTATTGATTTAAGAACGACGCGGCATAACATACGCACAAGAAATTTAAGGCTCCATAGCTTTCACCGATGCAACAGGTCGCGAATTCGTTGGTAAGAATCTCTTTAAGTCGCTTATAAGTCATGTTTCAGTTTAAGTAATACGTGATTATCTGTCAATGATATCATTTTTGTCTTTTTTATACATAAAATGCGTAATATTTTAATAATGTTGCAATTTAATTAAGTAGATGCATTGCAAAATGTTTTGCTTCTATATTATATTGTATACACATACACACACACACACTCATATGTATTTTTTGTTCTGTAAATATACAAAACGAATTAAATTATTCTGCAAAAACCGTCCGAGTAAACCGCAAAAATAAGCTGCAAAATGTGTCTTAAAATTGTTTCATATTTGTAAAGTGCAAATTAATTTTTCCGAACAACACAATCTCTGGCATAAACTCAATTACAAACTGTAATTACATCTAACGGATAAAACTATACAAGTAAAAGATAATACTATCTTAAAATTTAATACTGCGATTTTTCTGAGTGCGCGAAAAAACCTACAAATTTATTTCATTTACTTTTAACGCAATTGGCTGAAAATTGTATCCGAGTTTGCGCGCGTTTCTGGAGATATTTTTACGATAAGATCTACATTTCGTTGTAAGAGCTCTACTTTTAACTGCTACCATTTAAAATTAGTATTAATAAGAAAATGATTTTTTCAAGATAAATTCGCTTTTCACAAACACATTTAGAACACGATTGAAACCCGCGATTCAGATAATGTCGTATCTTATTTGTGCTTTATACGTTAATTCTAGAATTTTTTGCGAAAGTTCTCGTGGAACAAATGATACATCGTTATCTCTTGAGAAAGAGAGAAAGATACGGTCGTAAAACGCGCCCGGTTCGGCAGAGTGCAGCAACAGGTCACCAAACTTTATCGTAAGAATGCCACTGACTCGTCGAACCATTATCCTTAATTCGTATGCATGCGAAACGCACCGAGCGCCAAGAATCGGAGCAGAGCGAACTCGGAAATTCATTTAACGTGCGTCGCTCCGGGCAAAACAAAGGTCGCGGCAATATGCTATATTGCCGTGTACACCGCGTGCAAATATTATCGAACGCTCCAACTCAAGCATGGAGTATTATTGCGAAATAGTTTGGCGAACGAGTCGCGTGGAATTTGCTCGTAAAATCGTAAGACGATGTTAGATTACGCGGCCGCGATTAACTTTTCGTTGCAGCGAGCATCTGTTTTGAACATATCGATCTACGAGTAAAGTATAACGTCTTCTGTGAAGAGTGGCCACGTCTTGTATTCGAAATTAAAATTCCTGCGGAACATCGCGGCGAAAGTCCCGGATATTAAACGCGACTCCAAAACAAATTTTGCTTTTTCATTATATTTTATTATGTTATTTCTAACTTTGTTAGTTGCGTTAACAAAATTTAATAATTTATTTAACCCACATTCGTTGTCCGAACTATTTCAATACTGCTTATTACAGCGAAGAGAATTCCATCAAATTTGACAATCTTCGAACCACTCGCTCGAAATCTTCCCGAAACTGTTGCGCGCTTTAAACACGATACCGAATGTAAGTTCGACGCTATAATCTTATACTGTCTTATGATTGATTATCGAGTTCGTTCGATGATGTGGAACGAAATCTAGGATGGAATATAATACACTCTCCCCGATGTTGCACGCGCACATACACACAATCCGAGCAACAGGTCACCTGGCTTCGGTCAGAAACAGGTTGATAAGTATTCTACGACCTCGTTAAACTATTAAATACTACCTGCATTCGTATGCAACGTGAGATATGGGAGCGTAAGCTTGAGCTACGGGCGCGGTTGCGGCAGCTAGAATTTCCATTATTTTACGGTAACGTATGGAGGCGCGTCGGGTGTATTCGCGTCGCCATTTTCCACTTCGAGCAACAACCGGCTGCGTTACGGTACGGAGAGCTTCGCGTAAAACTCGGCAACCACGTCTCGCCTCTCTCACGTTAGACCGTAGACGGGGTGGATGCCCCCCACCGTTTGCATTCCGCGATATCGCGTCGAGAGATAAAACGGTCGAGCCGACGTTATTCAAAGCTAGAAAGATCGAATCTCGGAATAGGGAGAAACGACGGCTGTAACGAAGCGCGCGAAAATATTGAGAGAGACATCGATCGGTTCTCGTCGTTTTCGCGCGGGAAAAATCTATCGGGAAGACAAATTGCCGCCTATCGCGGAACGAATGGCGCACTGAACCACGTGTGGAATTTTTATCGATTCTTTTCTGCGCAAAACTGATAAAAAAATACACGTATACGAGAACACAGAGATAATCATTGTTGCACTTTTTACTCCCTCAAAACGTTAAACCACGAAGTTAGTGAATAAAAAAACTGCTCTTGCTTCGAAATCGCAGTAATGTATGATTAATTTTTCGTAATTAATTTACGAATAAGTAAATAGAATATGTTCCATATTTAATTGACATATTAATTCGGTAATAATATCAGTTGCTTATAAATACAGATTCGACAAACATTCGTAACACTGTTGCGCCAACATCGAAATCGTACCATATATAGGCCGCAATAAGCACGTCTCCATTATTCCCTACAATCGAACTGTGTCACATAAAGCCCAGATACTCGAGTAGATACTCCAGTTTGGCGTGACCTGGCGAGTTGCTCGCTTTTCGCTCTGATTCATCGCATTCAGCTCCGAGGAACACACGATAAAGGTTGCAATAGAAACCAGCTATTCGCTCGCGCTGACAAAAGCCGAGAAAAAGAATGACGCGAGATTGTTCCAGAACTGGTTACTTTCACCGGAATATCACGCACTTTTCGCGGAATACGTGATATTATTCATACAACGACATTGTATATTTCTATCGCTCTAAGTTCCGTTACTAGTTTTTCGAATTTACACTCGGAGAAATGCGGTTATACGTGATTGCAATGTCTGAAATCGTCCAGAATACGCTGCGTATTTTTCATTCCTGTCGGACACGTCCCTCACACACGACCGCCGCGCGGTTTCTCCTGTCTCGTGAATCGTAGTCGCCCGTGATATCTCGCATTCACGGCGACGTTCCGCGTCGCGGAGGGGCAAAGATCGGCCGCGGTCCTTCGTCCTTTCAGTCGTTGTCGAGCGCGACGGTAGCGACAGGAACGAAACCGGGGGAGAGAAGTGGGACGCGAAGGGTGATGGCCGCGCGCGAACGAGGACGCGGGGATTCGCTTCGTCGACCGCAACTAAAACGCGGCCCCGACAGAGAGAGTTCAGCTGCCAACCGGTAATGGGATTCCTCTGTTTCCCGGAACAATGATACGCTACGTCGCGGTATGAATTACGCATAATATAGCGCCGACTGGCTGGTCCGCGGGGGTTGTGTACGGGCGCGAGAGAGAGACAGAGCGGGGAGGTTCAGGGTGAGCGCGCACTCCGCGGAATATGAAATTCAAAAATCCCCAGATTGAAGGGGGACGCGCATCGTACAGTCTCGAGAGGCGACGAGAATCGCGCGTTGTCTGCGGAAACCTCCGCTCTCGCAGCAATCGTCGCCGGAGCGATGCAAATCGCGCCGTTAAAACCGACGATTGGGGTTGCCATGGGACGCGTTTCGACAGAGAGATCCTTTACCCTCGCATTGGTAAAAGATACGAAGCGGCGGAATGATATAAAGTTACATCGCAATAATGACTAAAAAACATTTAAATATTTGAATAGTTTTTGCGGCGAGTAAAAATACCATACAAAAAAAATTTTATTATGTGGAAATAAAATTAAGAGAGGGGCTTCATCTTTCTTATTTTTTGTTCACTCTTCTCTGCGAAGGACGTGTCCGGTCGTTACACGATATTGAGTGTTTCGAAGTGATGTATGACGCGCCGCAGCGAAGTGCATCAGATGATACTCTCAGAAAATTTAATAGACTTTCCGAATCGATACTTAGGCATGCCATCGTTTAATCCGCGCGTATATTCCCGCAATGTTCATCGCGCGTTTTCGAGATGCTCTCGACGAAACTGTAATTAAATCGTTCAAATAACGCGCGATCTAAATTTGTCTCTGTTCGAGCGCGGAAAATACTTTCCCGCGAATATCGCGTCTTTTATCGCCGTGAACGAACAAATAATTTACAACGACCGATACGAGGCGAAGTCTCTCGCAAGAACGAGAGTTACTTATTACACGCTCGTGCGTTTATTCCGAATCATTTAGCGAACCACAATAAAGTCAGCCGGCTTTTGCCGGCTCGAGATAATGCGTGGAAGCAAGATAAGCCGCGTGTGTATCGATTTAGGCGGGCGCGCGCGCGTGTAACTTTCGGGCTCATAATAAAGCTCAGCCGATTCGTGAGCACGCGTGAGTGCGCGGATAAGATAGTAACGCGGCGGGAAAGTCTTCGCACGCACCCGACGTGACGAACACCCTCGGGAATTTTCCTCTCTCGACAGAGAGGCGTGTGCACGACACAGACACACACGCGTGTCCGGAGGTGAGGACCTGTGACACAGAGATAAGTTCGATGGGCTGGCAATATTGACCTTTCAACCCTCTGCCGTGTCAACTCGCGCTGCGGTTATCAGCGCTTCTTATCGAGACGCGCGCTCATCCTAGAAGAGCGCGCGCGTCAAGAACTTTATTATATTCCACTCTCCGAGTTATTATATCGAGTTGACACTCGCCTCATTAAGCGCGTGGAACGATTAAAAATAAACTGAATAATTGCGCGAAGGGGAAAAACTCTCGCTCTCGTTTTCCCGACACGCGAATCGGACGATACTTGCCGCGTGACGTATTTCGTTATAACGCGAGTGTCTAAAACATGTTGTAGATTTAATCTTTTCATCGTATCTATTTGCAATGTAATTTATACTTTTTTTAAACGCGTATCTTATCGTCGAGATATTGAGATTGAGACACAATACGTAACGTTTGATCTACTTGGACTGATAGAGGCTTTACGGCACTTCGCACAGGTGTAATGTACTGACAGTGTCGAATGAGTATGTCGAGTCGCACTTGCTTTGACGATTCCGAGTCACTCGAAATGCCACGCGGTCACTCGTGAATCAAGATGACCAACGCAAGGTCGATTGCGCTTGATATTCGCGGACGAATCATCGGGCGACATCCGAATCGATCGTTCGAAGAGGCTCTTTCGACAATATTATGAAAGTTAAGTACGTTTATCGCACCGGAAAATGCAATAGTTCGA